>JAADYC010000220.1:0-29607 GCA_023338135.1 Phytopythium kandeliae | reverse complement strand
GGCAGCGGCGCCATCTCGAGCTCGACCTGCTCCAGAGCTCGGGCGAGCGCGTCACCCTCGAGCTCTGCGTCCTGCCGCCGCAGCTCGCGCGTCTTGAGATCCACCCACGCGTGGACGCTGGCACGGAAGAGCGCGATCCGTTCGGTCATGGTCGCCGGTTCGAGGTGTCCGCCGGTTGTGTCCGCCGCTAGCGGCAGCTTGCGGATCGTGAGCACCCATGGCGACTGAACCCCTCCTTGTCCGCTCTCGCGTGCACCGCCGCGCTTCTGCTTCCGCCACGCCAGCGCGTACGCGCCAGGAAGAAGCACCAGCATCTGCCGCAGCTGTGACAGCGAGAGCGCGCGCTGCGTGGAGCTCTCGACCGCGAGCCGCGCGGCGTCCCAGTCGGGCGTGCGCTGGTACAGCGCGAGCGAGCTCAGCCCGAACTCGAGCGCCGCGAACTGCGTGGCCAACACACGCAGCGCCTCTGGCGCGCGCGCATCTGTATCCCTCTCCACGTCCGCGGCGGACGCGGCAGTGGCGGCAGCATCGACGCTGCCAGCGGCGTCGGCGTCCGTGTCGGCGGCGGCACTTGCGTCCTTTCGGTCCATATTGTCGAAATAGGAGACGGCGAGGTTCTGAGGTGACTGAATGGAGCGCTCTCCAACTGTGTGGTGCATGAATAGTGACAGTTATGTTGCTGGTGGATGCTATGTTGCTGGTGACGGTTGCTGCTGGCAATGGACGTTTGTCGGCAGAAGGCGACGGCGGTCGGTCGAATGCGCACGGTGTGCAGATGGCAATGCGCTTGGCGAATGGCTGTCTGCCGACCCGCGAAGATAAGCAGCACGCGAGTAGGCGCAGCGACCGCTTGGATCGCTCGCGGCTGCTGCGCGAAGCAGCGCAGGAGCCGTCGGGGAACCGGCTCGCCTCGCATGCGTTTGGCAGCAGCTCCGAGGAAGCAGTTGAATGTAGGAGACGAGAAGCAAAAGAATCGTCCGCGAAGGGACTCGAACCCTCAATCCCCGCCTTCGGAGGGCGATGCCTTATCCATTAGGCCACGCGGACTGTGACAGCCACATCCTCGCCGCTTTCTACACCTCCGCAACCGCCACGGCTGCTACACCGTGCACTGCCAGTAGCTGCTGCGCAGAAAACGACCATAGCGCTGTGGGCCACTCCATTGTGCCACCTTCGCGCGACATACTCAAAAAGTATCTTTTACGTGCGCCACTCCATCACATCATGCCGTCGATGTGCAACCTGATCAAGTGGTGGCGCTGGGTCTTGTGTAGAAAGCGGCCGAGCGATTGTATGGCGTGTCCGCGTGGCCTAATGGATAAGGCATCGCCCTCCGAAGGCGGGGATTGAGGGTTCGAGTCCCTTCGCGGACGATCCTTTTGCTTTTCACCCCCACAGTAGGCAGCGTCGATAGACGGGTGACAGCTCCGTCTGATGCATTCGCGTTTGCCTGTCACTGCCTCCACAGCTCTATTTTCGCCTCAGCAGTGTATTCCAAGAGTGGTCTGCGGTCGCTGAAGAGCGCCGAGTCCTTCTACTGGAGCTGACGCAGACAGCTATCTCGACGTCCGGTCGATTTCCAGCTGTTGTCAGTCGTATTGTTCTCCATACAGCGGGAAACGCTGCAGGACACTCCCTCATGACCAACCGAGAATGGGGATCAAAACGACGGACAGTCCCATACAGCAGACTCCTTGTGCTGCTCTCCTACTAAATATACGCGCACAGTGCTTCCAATCCTCTGTACGGACAGCTTTGGACTGCGATTGTGCGGCCCCATATTCAAGATCAACACGACTTGGTCTATTTCTGCGAGTGTAGCCAAGATAGAGGCCTTCACGCTTGTGCAGCGCAATGGATCGCAGTGCGTCGCATGGTTTTCACTCGAGGCGCAGCCAAACTGACTGTTGGCATGCCAGACATCAACGCTTTCGTCCGCCAACTTGCCTGCTCCTGCGATGGTCCTTCCCATTTCCGAATTAGCCGCGGGAGCACTAGTCTCGCCAATTGTCAGGCATGCAATCGCTGGCATTGCTTGGAGTATGGGCACTCTCCCTCACGCACTCATCTCGAGGCGCGGCGGCCAAGCAAGAAATCGATCCCGCGGCGCTCATCCCACTGGTGGCGCACAAGCCAGCCAGCTATATCTCGGTGAGAGATAGATTCACGTGGAACCCCGACGCGTCCTCGGTCGCTTCCGAAGCATCGTCGTCGACGGCCGGGTCCATCAACGACCCCAACGACTCGATCTCAATCCGACCAGACGGCTCCGCCTCGACGTTTGCTTCATCGACAGACCACTTGGATGACTCCAGCAGGGCTGCAGGCGCCACCGTCTTTCCAACCCCAGTGATGGTGCTACCAACGAACGCAGGTGCTTCCCGCTCGAAATCAACATGCCAGGGCACACAGATCAGTGTCGAGACCGTGCCCGGCATCTTTTGTGTCATCGGAGCTTTTGTCTGCAGCGGGGATACTCGCGACGGTGAGTGTCCTGGCGTGCAGTCATCGCTCCCACATGGATCCTACTGCGCGGAGATTCGCGATGGGGTCTATGGGTGTCGGCCGAGACCGAAGAGTGCATAGTAGCCTTGCCTATTGCAGCATATTGTAGGATAATCCTATCCATCTCACAGGTCGAAACGATGAGAAACGGATGCCGGAAGCCTCTCCCCAGCACTAAAAATACTCGATCAGACAGCTGCCGTCGTTGTGTAAGGTATTGCTGCGCCGTGTTCTTTCATCACGTTCCAGGAGAGAGCCTAACTATGAGTGCTCCTGCCAGCACTCGGGTCCGCTTTTTGCCACTGCTACTCGATCCCACGGCTGCAGATCGCGACGACGACGTCATCACGCCTCCAGTCACCAAGCGTAAGCTGTCCGTTGTTCCCCCGTCCAAACTCCGCGAGCGTTCGGTCTACGCTGCTCGATCCGTACATCGTTGGAAGCTCCAACGACGTCCACGAGCTCTGCCTTGCGATGATCACCCCAGCGTTAGCCCCTGCGACTGGACAAGTCTTCCTTCACTACCCTTCGAGGCATCCCCGCATGTCGATCTAGTCGCTGTGCAGAAGACCTGCGTGGATCACAGCGCAATGAACATCGTCCCAACCCAGCTCTTCCCTCGCAACCAACTTGCTAGCCCGTCAAATGCCACATCTAGTGTCTCTCCAACGCGATCTGAGACCGTCAGTCTACATGCTGCGCGTTTGCCGCCTCTTGAATTTCGTGTGCTCCAGCGACCCAGAGTCTTCCTATCCACCAACGGCTTTGGAAGTGCGTCCGCTGCAAACTCTAGCTGCTCAGCACCTTCCATCGGTCTCGAAGAAATCATTCAGATCCAGGAGCAAGTCCCCGCAAAGTCCCCACTACGATCGCAGTTAGAGAGCGCGCTGCGACTCACCATTCTGCCAAAGAAGTGTGTGTACGACGATGAAGTAGCACTCATGCCGTGCCATTCGCTCGGCCACCGCGGACTCCCCGAGCTGACAGCCGAATTGTGGCGAGAGCCGCTTCGAGACCGGGACAAGAACTGGCAGCGAGATGAGCTGGCCTTTATCCTCTCCAGTGCTGATAAATTCGCGGCCCGCCGCCGTCGTGGACTCGGAATGACGATGGCGCCGTCTCCTGCGAATCGAGGCAAGTGGCGGCGGTGGGAAGAGCAGAAACTCCACTTGAAGTCTCCCGGTGGGGTAGGTGTGTCTGCGTTGCAGTCGCCTATTCGAAAGCGGAGAGCGCAGTTGGACGGTGTGCTGCTGCGCAACTTCGGTACAATGATCTCCGACACGTACTGCCTCGTATCGATCTACGGCGTGGGGGTAGTTGGGAGACTCTACGACTCTGGTGTTTCTCTGAGAGAACAACTCTGCGCTGAGGACATCAACGGTATTGTGACAGAAGCTGGTGGCTGCGATAGTGCTGCTGAGAAGGCACAGGATACGACGTCGGGGGCTCTGCATCATCAACGACACCTGCGAGTGGAGGCGTACGATCCTACCACGAGTCGTGTGTTCACGCTGCGAGTCATGCTCGGCGACCTCGCGTGGGCTTTCCACAAGCGTCCAGAGTTCCTCGTGGCGGGAAGGAAGCTCGCCTTGCTGCACGAACTCGTTGCGCTCCTGTACTTTGATTATCCTGACGGAGTTCGAGCAGTTGATACCCTCGCTATGGATCAGAGCCACTCCGTCATGCCACAGCTCTCTGGAGAGATGTGTGAGTCAAATCGAGATCAGGAGTCGATCCTTAGAGAGCGAGACGTGAAGTCGCCGGTGCTCCGATTAGCCCAGGAGCGTAGACTCAGCGAGGCTGCTCGCCGTCGCATGGAGCGTGAGGCGCGACTGCGGTGGGAAGAGCAGCAGCGACTGTTGGCACTTGAGGCGTTCCTCAAGCTACCTCGACGCGCACGCCATCGCCTTGTGTGCAGACCCGTTCGGTTGAGTGGTCGTACCTTCATCGTGTCTGTGTATCACCTGCCGACACGGGTCCGCAGCTTCACGGTGATCGCATACCACCCGCGCTCCAGTACTTCATTCCACCTCGCGGTTAATGTCATGGACGTCGCGGCGCTCGCCAAGGTGCTCTCCATGCCCCACACGTGGTCAACAGACCAGCGCCGCTCGCTCGCCGAGTCGGTTGTACCGCGACTGCGCTTCCGAGGCTCGCGTATCGCCTCTACTTTCATCACTGAAGCCTCGTCACGCGATCACAATAGCGGGTATATCGACTATCGAGCCGCTTTGGCAATCCAAGAGGACCGACAAGGGCCGTGGGCTGCACCTGGGTGGCTTCCGCCACTCGAGCGACTCCAAACAGACGAGATGATCCGTGCTGAGCTTGCTGAGCGATGCCATCGCGACGCACGGAAATCACTGGAAGATTCCGTGTCCAAAGAAAGAGAGCGCATTCGCCAGGATGCAGATCACCGCGTGTCAGTACTAGAGAAACTGTTATCCGAGCTCGAAGCACGCCGGGACGCGCTGACAGAACGAGACGCCTACCTGGTGAAGCAGATCGAAGAGATCGACAGTCGTGGGAGTGGTGGGAGTGCGCATGACAGCGCGCAATCTAGCGACTCCAGTGGGGCATCGCCCAGTAAAACCCATCACGAGCACCGACGCGCTCACAAGGCGGCTCGCAAGGCGCTCAAGGCGGATTTAAAGGCAGTGAACGCGCAAATAGCCGACAGAAAGCGCGAGCTGCAGCTTGTGCGCGAGCAAGCCCAGCACGATCTTGACAAGCTTCAGCGGCGGATGAAGCGCAAAGCACTGGCACTGAGTGAGCAAGTCGCGGTTTCCAGTGCCTCTCGTGCTCGTCCTCTAACTGGTATAGAGAGTAGCGACGATGCCGAACACCGCGCCTCCTTTCGCTTTTCCCAGTCAAGGCACCGATCAGTACGTGGACAGCGCACGTGGCTGCCTCTCGGGTTGATTCGCGGCGGAGAAACAACTCTTGTGGCATCCGGTGCTTGCCAAGTGGAGGGAGTACGGTTCCGGTACTCGCTGTTTGCGCTTGGAGGAGCCATCAGCAGCGACATCGTGATGTTTCACCTCGAACTGTACGAGAATGTGGCGAACCGATGTGTGAGCCTCGAGATCGCGCGGTTGGACTGGCTAGCATTGACCAAGGCGGCATGTCACGAGCAACAGCTGTGCGTTCCGGAGTTTGCGATTGCTACGTCTTCAGTCGTGCAGCGAGTGCAAGAGCTCGACGCACAATTAGCAGGTCTACAGCAGGAGTTAGCTGCACTGACGCTTGGTTCATCGACCCATGGTCAAGGCAGCAAGCCTCGCAAGTCGTCGACAGCGGAGACAAAGGTATCGGCGAAACGCCGTGATCTTGCGTCTTCTTTCGGCACGATCAATCGAGAGCGACGGGGATATTCGCGACTCGCACCGTGGAATGTTGTTGTGCGTGGACTCTGCGAGCGTCTTCGACTTGTCCGGAACCCGTCCAACAGTGTGATTGAGCGCGTGGAGCTCGACCGATGCTTGTTCCGAGCCACGCTGCCTATCATTTCGCTCACGAATGACGACGAAGAAGAAGATGAAGCTAGCGGCGACGCTTTGTACACCAAACCAGCGTCGACAGCCCCCGTGATGACTGCGATGGCGCGTCGCGCGTCCGCTAGCGCTAGCGCAGATGACGGTCAAGTGGTCTACTGCAACGTGCGCGCGATGTTGAACGACGAGGAGCTCCACTTTGAGGTGTTCGAGCCGCTCGGCCGCCAAACGTGGCGTCTGAGATATCCCGACAGCTTCGAGTTGCTTAAAGAATTTGCTGGCAACACGTTCATGGAGCAGCAGCTACACTTGGAGGCCATCGCCATGACCTTGGTCTTCTTCGTGAACTCACGATCCGGACGAGCAGAGCTGCGCTTCGAGGAGTAAGAGCCAGCAGCAGCTGTAATGAGTGTTCATATTGAAACAGAGAGAGCGAGAACAACGCGTCGTCATGAATCCCACACGCAAATGGCCAGCAAATTCAATTCTCATTAGGAGGAGACTCCTAGCTGTAGCGAGCGCGCTGGTGGTTTCGGTGACGCCGAGACGAGCGATTGGTTGAGCTTGTAGAGGTGCTCGATGGTGTGTCAGCGTTCTGGTCGTGGCAGAGCTCGCGCGCGCGACCCATGAAGCTCGTGGTCGTGATAGGAACCATGCCCAACGAGATCATGCGCGTGATGAGGCTCGAAAGAGCGAGGATCACGTCCGAGGACAGCGTCCCGACATACCACGCGGAGACAGCGGCCTGGTAGAGCACTGCCGAGCCGAAGACGACCGCGAGACAGCACCTCTGTCCTCGAGAGAAGGTGCTCCAGAGGCGGATCGAGTGCACGAGGTATCCGATAAACGCCACGAAGACGCAGCTCTGCGCCAGTGACTACACATTAGGCGCGGCATCACGGCGCTGCACCAGGCGGAGGCGAAGGATCTCACCAGCTCGGCGAAGATGATGGAGCCTTGAACTGCCGGGCCATCGCTTTTCAGGAAGAGAGCCGACGTGTACTCGAGCGGATCCACGCCAGTCTGCGAAGCTCCGCAAAGACCACGGTTAGTGCGCGTATAGCCGGCGCTAGTGTGCGGCCGCAACTCACGCGGGAGGCGATCGGGTCAGAGAATTCGTCGTCGTCTTGCGCCTGGCATGAATGGTGAGGCACAGTTGTCACCGATTCTGAGCACTCGCGCATCAATTTGACATTTGGCTCTGGTTCTCGACAAACCCACCTCGACTGACACCATCACGACCTGATTCAAGGACTTGTCAGGTTGCAGCTCGACGCGTTGTTGCTGTAGCTGCATTTTGTTGGCTTCTGTCCCTCTCCGCTCATTGAGAGCAACGCGCGGAACGTGAGGCGATTCTGCGTGGCTCGGAAGCGCGCGCAACTCTTCCAAGTGCTCAATGAACACGGCCGATGATTTCTTGGGTAGGTATAACCCCGGGTCTGCGTCCACCACAACCTTGCCATCGATACCCAGCACTACGAACCTAGCGTCGCGTTTGACGCCGACGGACGCGCCGTCGCCGTTGCTGCTGGTAGCCAAAGGCGTGTACGTTGCTGTTGTCACTGCTACAACTACCCACGAAGAGCGGACGACGCCGTAGACTCGCATCTGATCAATCTCCTGTGTCTGGCAAGTCGGGATCGATCGTGAAAGGCCGCGCCAACGCTCGGCGCTTGGCGTCGATTGCGAGCGCGGGCGAGGACTCTCGGGGAAAACGGATCAACGCATCCCGCTACTCTGCGCACGCTTCCCGAATTAGGCAAGATCGGTCTTGGAAGCGAACGGTCGTGACTTTCCGCCTGGAGGGCGTGGCTCTCTGCGCTACTGCGAACCATCGCTGGCGCAACCGAGCTGCTGTGGTGTAGATCCGATCCCTCGTTCTCTGGCAGGCAGTCGATTCGTCCACGATGCGCTTCCAGCACTCTCAGCTGCCGCAGCACCACCACACCGAGATCGTGACGGCGTGCTGCTGGACTCCCGAGAACGACGCGATCACGTGCAGCGATGACAACACGATCGCGCGCTGGCGCATGGACGGCGAGGTGAGCGGCAAGGTGGCGACCATGGACGTGTTCGTGACGGCCGTGGACTGGGTGCCATCGGTCGGCAAGCAGGCGGCCGACACGTTCGCCGTGGCGTGCACCGACGGCTCGTTCCGGCTCCTGTCCAAGCTCGGGCGGGAGGAGAAGCGTGCCCAGGCGTGCGACAACGGCGCCGTCATCTCGCTCAAGTGGAACTACGACGGCACGGCACTCGTGACGGCGAGCGAGGACGGCACCATCAAGATCTGGTCACGCAGCGGCAACCTGCGCTCAACGCTCGCATCCATCGGTCGGTCCGTCTACGCTGTGTGTTGGGGTCCGGACAACGACCAGTTGCTCTTCACGAACGGCGCCAATCTGGTCATCAAGACGGTGCAAATCGGGCGTAAGGACATCCAGTGGAAGGCGCACGACGGGTCCATCCTGTGCCTCGACTGGAACCCGATCAATAACCGCATCATCTCAGGCGGCGAGGACCGCGCGTACCGCGTCTGGGACGCCTTCGGGCGGCAGCTCTTCCAAAGCGCGCCGAGCGAGCACGTGGTTACGTCCATCGCGTGGTGCCCCAACGGCGGCACCTTCGCGGTCGGCTCGTACAACCTGCTGCGCCTGTGCGACCAGACGGGCTGGTCTTACTGCCGTGCGCGGCCCGCGAGTGGCTCGCTCATGGACATCTCGTGGGCGTCCGACAGTACGCAGCTCGTGGCCGCGGGCGGCAACGGCGCGGTCGTGTTCGCGCAGGTGATCGACCGCGTGCTGGCGTGGAACAAAATCGAGGTGCGGCTCGTGGACCCGCGTAAGATCCACGTGCACGACGTGATGAACGAGACGGTCGAGGAGATCGACTTTGTGCGCGATCGCGTGATCGAAATGTCCTTCGGCTTTGGCTTCCTCATCGTGTGCACGGCCACGCAGTGCTTCATCTACAACTCGCAGAGCTGGAACACGCCGCACATCTTCGACCTGCGCGCGACCGTCAACCTGATCGTGCAGAGCGAGTGTCACTTCATCACAGTCGACAACTTCAACGGCGTCCAGGTGTACTCGTACGAGGGCAAGACGGTGAGCAGCCCCAAGTTCCCGGGCATGCACGTCGAGTTCCTCAACAGCATGACCATCTCACTCAGCGTCGACACGCTCTCGATCCTCGATCACTCGGACCGCAAGACGATCCGCTCCTTCGACATCAGCACGGGCAAGCAGCTGCCTATCGCGCTCACGCACGCGCTCGAGATCTCGGAGCTCGCGCTCAGCCACTACGGCCCGGCCGAGGACCGCAAGGTGTTCTTCATCGATCGCAACCGCGACCTGTACCTCGCGCGCTTGGCGACCAAGGGTGCCTTCAAGCTGCATGCGCAGGTCGACACGGCAGCGTGGAACGACACGTCCGAGGTGCTCGTGGCGGTCGCCGACGGCAAGATGCTCACGTGGTCGTACCCCAACATGGTGTACGTGGACCGCACGCTGCTGCCGGAGGTCGTCGAGGCGCGCGACGGCGCTGACTTCCTCAAGATGTCGGCCATTTCGACTTTCGTCGGATCGAGCGTGACGGTGCGGCGCGCCGACGGCACGGTACTCGCTGCGACCGTGTCGCCGTACCCGAGTATGCTCTACGAGTTCACGGCGGCGACTGACTGGGACAAGGCCGTGCGACTCTGCCGCTACGTCAAGAGCAAGGGGCTATGGACCTGCCTCGCGGGCATGGCGCTGCACCGGCGCCACCTCGAGACGGCTGAGATCGCGCTCGCCGCCATCGACTGCGTCGACAAGCTCTACTTCGTGCTCTACGTCAAGGCCATCGCGTCTGACGAGCGCCGCAACGCCGAGCTCGCGCTCTTCTCGGGCAATATCGACGAGGCCGAGGCGATCCTGCTGCAGGCGCACCCCAAGCCGCTCGTTTACCGCGCCATCAAGATGAACATCCGCCTCTTCCGCTGGGACCGCGCGCTCGACCTCGCAATCAAGCACACGACGGACGCGGGCACGCACGTGGACACGGTGCTTGCGTATCGCGAGCGCTTCTTGGCGGCCAACAAGTTGCAGGAGACCGACAAGAAGTTCCTCCAGTGTGCCAAGCAGGTGTCCATCGATTGGGAAACCATATCCAAGAAGAAGGAGCTCGAGCGGGAAAAGGAGCAGCAAGGCGGTGGAGGACGGCGCAAGTAGCGTTTGGCTAACGAGCCATGAATGCGGGCGACGTAGCTACCATTCTTGTCCGTCGACCATGTGCGCATCCGAGTAGCAGGGCGAGTAAAGTCCGCGAGAATGCCACGCAGACGCACATACCGTTTTATATTCATGTCGCCGCGTCTGGGGTCTCGCCTCGCCTTGCCTCGCCTTGCCTCGCCTCGCCTCGCCTTGCCTCGCCTCGCCTCGCCTCGTCTGAACTGGTCTACCTGCGCAGGTACAGTCGACTACAGATAGGCCTCCTCGTGATGAGCGAATCTTCTACATGAAGCAGACAGACAGCAGGAGCACGAGAGTCTGCGGCCGCTAGCAGCCACAGCTCTCGGCCGCGGCTTCCTTCGGAGGCGGAGCGGCCGTCAGCTTGATGTCGATCACTGCGCGAGGGAAAAGTGCGAGTTATAATCAAGCCTCTGCAGCAACGGCCGCGACGGTGAGCGGGACAAGTTGGTACTCACGGTTCGAGTCGCCACTGATCATAGTGTTCTCCATGCCTGGCAGAACGGTGGCGAGCTTGCGGAAGAGCGCCTTGATGTTGTAGCCGGCCTTGGCGCTCGTCTCGATGAACATGACGTTCTCCTCCTTGGCCTTGTCTGAGCCCTCCTCGATCGAAACCTGGCGCCGGTCCGAGATGTCCGTCTTGTTGCCCACGAGCATGATCACCACGTCCTGTCCGCGCTCCGTGCGCACATCCTCGATCCACTTGGACGTGTTGAGGAAGGACGCGCGATCTGCGATACATACATACATACATACATACATACATACATGCATCGGTCACCACAGCGAGTCGGCCGCGATCGCGCAGGCGGTGACAGCAGGCGAACAACGCACTTGTGATGTCGTAGACCACAACCGCGACCGACGAGTCGCGGATGTAGCTCGGGATGAGGCTACGGAAGCGCCTGCGGTACAGCAATAGCCGCTGTTAGAACCCGAGAAAGAGAGAAAGAGAGAGAGAGAGTCGACGCGCGCGATTCTGAATCGCATCACACACTCACTCCTGGCCCGCCGTGTCCCATAGCTGCAGCCGCACGGTGCGGTCCTCCATGTACATGGTCTTGGAGAGGAAGTCGATGCCGATCGTGGCCTGGTACGCGTTGTCGAACGTGTCGTACATGAAGCGCGTGATCATGGAGGTCTTGCCGACGCCCTGGTCCCCCAGGAACACAAGCTTGTACTTGGCCAGCGGCGCGATCTGCGGGACGCTCACGCCGCTGTCGCCCGCGTCCGCTGCCGCCTTGCTCTCCTCCTCGAGCGCTGCGGGCTTGGTCGCAGCTGCCGCCTCCGCTGCCGCCGTCGCCGCCGCCGCCGCCGTCGACTTGTCCTCCTCCATCCTCACTGCGCTTCCTTCCTTCCTTCTGGTCTTCTTCGTTCCGTCGTTAGCTTACCCCCAAGCGAGTGTTATCTTATTTTACGGGGATAGCCGAACCGAGCGGCAGACATTGCATTTTCGGCGAGCATACAAAGCTGAAGTTGTTGAACAGCCCATCCGGATGTCCCCCTAAACGCGCAACGGTCTGGGATGGCTACGCAGCGGCTGTGCGGACCTCGAGTCAAGCGCATCGCGCGGGTTGCAACTTGAGATATGTGCTTCCAATACTAGACCCTAATTACCGTTCCGAGCCCCGCCCACAACAGAAAGAGCAGCGCGCCGGGCACCCGCAAGCGACCCGACTGCGTCCGAGCGAGCGAGGCGCCGGGCGAAGCACAAGCCGCGAGCAGAGCGACCTGCGGCTGGACCACGCGCTTCCTCTGGTTGTACGCGCCGTGTTGTGGCCACTACACGTCGTGGGCGTGAGGGAGCCCCGTCGAAGCAGCGCGCGGTTGCTTCTTCGTCGCCGCAGCGGAGATGGAGGGACTGGCGGGTGCAACGGGTCGGCCGCGGCGCCAGGCACCGCGACGCACGCGCTCTTCCGCAAAGAAGTCGAGTCGCGTGCTGGATGGAGAGCCGAAGCGCGCGGTGGATGGGGAGGAGGACGGGGAAGAGGACGAGGAAGAAGAGGTCGAGGAAGAGGTCGAGGAGGAGGAAGAGGAGGAAGAGGAGGAACCCGTGATCGAGGAAGAGGACGACGAGGACCCCGAGCGCAGTACTGAGCACGCCCAGGGTCGCGGTGCGGGCAGCAGGAGTGAGTCGATCGCGCTGGAGGAAGGCGCACTTGTGCGCATTGTCAAGACTGCGGACGTGGAACAGCGAGTGCCGCACACTGCCAACAAGGTCGGCATCGTCGAGGAGGTGCCGCATCACCCCAACACGTGGTTCAAGGTACGCATCCGCGACGGCGACGTTGTGTACAAGTACCGCCCGTCCGCGTTGCAGATGCTGGACTCGGCCGATGGAGGCTCTCCGCACCCCAGTGGGGACGCAGATACAGGACTCGACGGCGAAGATGGCGATGATGAAGACAACGCGTCGGGTGGAGACGACACGGAAGGAGAGCATAAAGATAACAGCGACGACGAGGGCTTCGAGGTGGGCGTGCGCGTCCAACTGAAGCTTGGCGCACTCCACCGTCGAGAGCGCCTCATGAAGAAACATGACGGGAAGGAGGGCGTCGTCACAGGGGTGCGTTGTATTGAGCCTTCTGGTGAAGCCAAACGTAGTGGATGATGGGTTGGCGTGACTAACAATATTGTTGCGATCACGATGGCTCTCTGAATTGCCAGCGATCGGTCGACGGACTCTTTGTGAGACTTGAGGGCGACGAGCCAGTCACAATCACTATTCGTCCGCGGCATTTGGTTGCCGTGGGGCCTCCCACGGTGGACAGTGAGCACGAGGAAGCCCAGGAGGAAGCCCAGGAGGAAGCCCAGGAGGAAGGTCACGAGGAAGCCCACGAGGAAGCGCACGAAGATGAGGGCGAGAATGACAATGACTCGGTCTCCGCTGAGGTATGTTGGATGCGCCAGCATTCTGCTGACTCTTTGATCCGCGTTCAACGCTGACGTGGATGCCTTTCGCAGGGTGAAGGCAAAGGCAAATTGCTCTCAGACTTGGATCCAGAAATGTGGATCGACCGCAAATGTCGTATCAATGTGGGGAAGTTCAAGGGCCAAATTGGTCGGGTTCTTCGCTCCGGCAACGGATGGGTGCAGCTCCGCCTCATCAACTCGAACGAGAACACCGCGAAACGTGCATATGAGCTCACGCTGATCGAGGACATGAACACGATCAAGGCGCTCTACGCTAAAAGTGTCGAGAACGAAAAGAAACGACGTGCCGCGAACGGAGGAAAGGATATTGACGCAGACGACGACGACGATGACGACGATGACGGTGCTAGAAGTGGACCTGACGACTCGGCGGCAGCGGAGCATACCGACGACTCTCAGGGAGAGGACAGTGGAGGAAAGCGTTCACGGCGTGTGTCAACTCGCGGAAACTACGGGATCTCGTGGATCGAGCGGCGGGTAAACCTGCCGAACCGACGAGGCACTGGGGTTGTCAAGAAGGCGGATCGGGATACTTGCACGGTCGAGTTGACGACATCACGTGTGCTAAAGGTCTTTAAGAAGAAGGAGCTCGAACTGATTGAAGACGAATCATCCAAGAACAACCGTATGAACAGCCGAAATCGGAACAACATCAAAGCTCGCGAGCGCCTCGGGCTGGCTGACGACGTGATGCTGATGGGCACCACGCCGGCGCGCTACGTGGCCTTCCAAGATCTTGTCAAGCGTTTTGCGATGCGCCGCCGCGAGCGCTTCAAGAAACGACCCAATCTCATCGAGTGGCAAGCGCGGCTTGACCTCGCGTTCTTGGAGAATGGAGAGCGCGACGCGACAGATCCGAAGGTGGTTGATCTCATTGTCGTTCCACGCTGCGAGATCTGTGGCGTCGAGAAAGAGGTACGTCTCTGCTGTCGCTTGTTACGTTTCTTCACGGACGTAGACGCTCACCAATGTCAATTCGACAGGATGTGGGTGGCGAGTGCTGGAACCTGAAGTGTCCTCGATGCGTCGCTTTCGACGTGGATGCGTACAAGCCAGACGAAAACTCGTTCGTTCGTCTGCCGGCCGCCCCATTGCCTGGGGATTACCTAACTACGTCGCTTTGGGTCAAGAAAGACGACTCGGGTCGTAAGCGAAAGCGCAACGCGGATGGCACGGTTGATGACAGCGCACCATTTTCCTCCGGCAAGACGTCGACTCCTCACGCTGGCGATCTGTCTGCCGATTTGAAGCAACTGCGAAAGGATGGTGCTAAGGCAAGGAAAGCTGCTAGTGCTCCTCAGACCGAACGTGGCTCCAAGAAAGCGCCATCAGATAAAGCGGAAAGGAAGAAGCTATCCAAGACGATGGACGGCAACAACGAGCTGAAGAAGGCTGGGAAGTTAGCATCTTCGTCGAAGATCCACAAGGGGGAGAAGCAGAAGGCGAGGGATTCGTCAACGCTGGACGCGGTCGCAATGAGTGGTGAATCGCCACGTCGTGGCGCCTATCGTCCGCAGTACGACAGCGTGTTCTCGCGCTAGATGCTGCGTTGGATCGGTCGGAGGCAGGGTGCATAGGGCTGGGATTCCGCTGGCGCGAGAGGGAGAGAAGATGTGGTGGCGTCTGTGTTCGCTGGCGTCCGAAAATGGCCACGACCGCTTATATATACACATGCACGCTTTTCTGGATTGTTCGAGTCCTGAGCAGTGACAACGTACGCAAGCAGTGCGATCTGATCGGACACTTCGCGTGAAGATGTGACGCTAACGAGCTTGGTCATTAACGAAAGCTCAGCAGCAAGCGCACTGTCAAGTGAACGCGCTAAATGCGCCTCAAGGTGAGAAAGCATCACGGATTCTTAGGATGCGTTGGTCCCTTCGCACTAACGCTATTTACGCCATTCGTTACTGTGTGTGGTGCGACAGAGAGAGCATGACAGTTGTCTCACCGCGCTCCTCGCGCTCTGACCCGCGAGGTGCGCTGCTGAGACCCACGACCAGCTCAAAGCGCTTCAGGAGCCGCTGAAGCTCTGTGCATTGCGCTGCCATTGCGCTCGGGAGTTTCCTGTTCGAATTGGCATTGGGTGAAGACGACGGCGAGGTGCCGTCGCCGATCGGACGACCGCGCTCTTAGGTCTGTCGGAGAGCACGGCTGGTGGCTGACGACTGGTGGCTGGTGGGGGTCGATCTCACTTGATTCCCCAACCAGCCAATGCATTCGACGGCCACTGGTCGTGGCAGTACGACCGCGCTGCCTCCGCCTCGTGCTTTGCTGCGAAAGAGCAGTAGTGCAAGTCTACTTGACACGACAGGCGGCAATGGTGGGAGCGGCAATGCCCACGGCAGTGTGACCGCCTCGAGCACATTGCCGAAACTGAACCGCCGGACTGGGAGCTGGGAGGAGGTTGACGCGCAAGATTCCGCATCGGGTGGAGCTCCTGCTGAGACGAAGAAGAGAGCGAAGCGTAGCAAGACAGCCAAGGCGGGCCGCACGACCAAGTCGGGCTGGGATACGCCAAGCTCTACGCGCGCCACAGCACTGCCAACACTCTCCGCGTCGGACCCGCTGGCGCAAGCGGCGGCCTCGACGACTGAACCACAGCAGGACTTGCCTCAGATTTCACAGCCGACGCAACAACAGCGACAGAAACACAAGAGGAAACGGCGTGCAGGCGATATCATCCTCACGCGCGAGGCCACGATTGGCGTTGTCGTCAAGTACCAGTGCACGTCACACCGAGTGCATGTCCATGGAATCTGCGAACTTGATGAATAACTCGATTTGGTGTCTTGCAGTGGGCCAGAACGAGCTCAAGAAGTTTAAGATCTGCTTCAGCCAGATCGATCTCGAGTGCGTTCGCGGTCGCCTTCGAAGAGGTGACGAGTATTCGTCATCCTTCGGCATGCTAATGCTAGCTGGCCGGCTGTGTTGCACTGCCACAGCTCGAGCGGGGTGATTGACTACGACGAGTTCTTCGAGTTCATCGACGAGACGAAAACGCCCTTCTCTGAAGGACTCTTCCGGATGATCGATGCCGACAGCAACGGCACAGTACGCAGCTTGCCAATGCCGTGCAGAGGTTCTCATATCCCAGCTGACGTAATGTTGCCGGGGATTCTACATAGATCGACTACGAGGAGTTCGTTCACGCAATGGTGCTCTACTGCATGTACACACGTGACGAGATCCTCCACTGTAGGTGCCGCTCTTCCTCGTAATGCAAGAGGGGGAACGAGCTAACTTTGGCGGACTCAGTCGCCTTCGACACGTTCGACCCGAGCAAGACGGGCTCCATCGGCGAGAAGGAATTCAAGCGGCTTATCAGCATCGTCAACGACGGCAAGCCGATCTATCCGGGCAACTTCAAGAACGCACTGGCCGAGTTCGACCGGTACTTTGTTATGATTGCCAGCCACCACTTGTGTTTCGCAGTGCCGTGGTGGTCTCACCCGCTCTTGTGCTGCTAGCAACAAGGACGGCGTGCTCGACTTTGAAGAGTTCAAGATCATGAACAAGCGCTACCCGATGCTGCTTTTCCCGTGCTTCCGCCTGCAGGACCGGATGCAGAAGTCGACACTTGGTGAAAATCACTGGCTGCAGCTACACAAACGTTTGTACCAGCGGCTCAAGCTCGAGAACTACCAGGTGCGTGCTCGTTCGTGGCTTTGGTCTCCGCCAGCCGCTAGTGGTCGACTAACTTCCGAGTTGATGCAGCGCAAGCACAACGGCGAGATGCCAGCGCTCGGCTTTGTCGGAACAGTCAAGAAGTTCTTCGGCCTCGACCACCTGGATGTCTATGAGGCATGAAGCCGGCGCAATCGCAGAGCAGAGTGCCGAGAGGGAGAGAGAGGGAGAGAGAGAGACTCGTTGGATGGCCGAGGAAAGCGTTTCATGACCCCGCGGAGCTCATGTGAATCATATCCATGGGATAGATAGGCTTGCCCGCGGCTACATACTTGAAATAGGTGACCGGCTCCGATCCGCGCAGCGGCAGCCCCGCGACTTGGTCGGCTTTGCACCACGTAGCACCAGCGCTCTCGTAGTCGGGGATGGACTTGGGCAGTTGGTCGCAGTCGAGCGGCTCGGCGTAGAAGATGAAGCGCATGCGCACGTACTGCCTACCGGAGCGGTCCTTCTTCGGATGGTACTCGATCTTGATGACGCCCGTGAGCTGGATATCGATGCCCGCCTCCTCCTTGGTCTCGCGGACCGCGGCCTGCGCAGGGCTCTCGCCGCTGTCGATACGTCCACCAGGCAGCCAGAAGCCCGAGTTGGCGAACTCCTGGACGAGCAGGAATGAGTTGAACTTCTTGTTGTGGCACACGACGAGCGCGAACGCGTACAACGTGCTGTCGGCCATGTGGAACTCGCTCGTCATCTCTCCGCGGCCGGGCGGGCCGTGCGCGTTGTGCAGATGCACCTGGAACGGACCGCGCGCCTCACGGCACACGGGGCACGCGATGTGGTCGGCGTTCTTCTCGTTGATGTGGTACAGCGGGCAGTGTCGCCACAGCTCGTCCTCCGTGAACCCCTTCTTCTCGCAGAACGGACACGTGAATGGACCACGGCGGGATAACGACGACGACCGGCCGTTGCCGTTCGCGAATCCACACGAGCCGATGAACGCCATGACGTGGCGCACGTCGTCGAGAGAGCCCGTGACCATGGACGCTCCTTCCTGAAAGCACTGGTAACGACCCATGGGGTGGTCGATCAGCTGCGGGCTGTAGATGCACAAGAAGATCTGCTTGCTGATGGTGCGGATGGTGCGGATCAAAGGATACAGACGGTTATGCGGAAGGCCCGTGGCGCGGAAGAGCACCGCGTCGAACGGTGCACTCAGCGATGCGGACGACGACGAGAAGAAGCCGCCACCGTTGCCGCCGGCAGCGTTCGCGGTCGAGCGCGCGTGCGTTTGCATCAACTGGTGCATCACCTCGTCCTCGCTGTTGACCGCCAGCTCCGTGATAAAGCCGAACGACGTCAGCGCCTGCACGCACGCGTTGTCTAGGCTGTCCAGCGGCACGTCGTGGCTCGACACGTTGCGGATGACGAGCGCGCGCTTCATCCTCCTCGCTTGGACCGCGCTGCTGGGTCGGAAATGACCGCGATGGCGCTGCTCGCATGAATCTGACTCTCTTATTTAGCGTGGACCACAACTGTGTGGTGTTTACAGTGTGAGGTTAGGATGAAATCTCCGATCGGATCCGGTTTCGGCCCGAACTATTGTGTTTCGCTTTAAAATAGTGCAACGACGCGAAACGACGCACAGAGGGCGGCTCCATTGCTTGAGCTACGGCGTGACTGACGCACCAGCCATGAGCGACGACGAGGAGCTGGACGAGCTCGAGACCAAGGTGAGTACGATCGCCACGTGCGAGCAGCAGGGGAGGCGGCGGCGCTAACTCGATGTCTGCTGGTTACGGCCTGTCTGCTTGCTCAGTTGGAGGACCTGACGAGACAGAACGAGGTGACAGACCAGGAGAACGAGCTCCTGACATCATACCTGAATCGGAATGCGCCAGGCTGGACCGCCAGCGACGACGAAGAAAAGAAAGACGAGCGCGACAAGAAGACGCGGCAGCGGCGGCCCAAGGCGCAGACGACGCTGACAGTGGAGCAGAAGAACGACATCTGCAGCGCCGAGCTCGAGGAGGCGCAGAAGGAGCTCGAGGAGACCAAGCGCACGTCTGAGCGGCTCA
This sequence comes from Phytopythium kandeliae, assembly GCA_023338135.1. NCBI lineage: Eukaryota > Oomycota > Peronosporomycetes > Pythiales > Pythiaceae > Phytopythium > Phytopythium kandeliae. The sequence goes on along the minus strand of JAADYC010000220.1, from coordinate 10,746 downwards.
TTGACACGCTACGTGCGGTGCTCGAGGAGACGGACATTCGCATCGCCGAACTCAAGAAGGACGCGTATGAGTTCAAGCGCGACATCGTCGTCGGCGCTGAAAACTTTCGCACGGGCAAGACCATCGCCGAGAAGATGATCCGCTACATGGAGGAGAAGTTGCGGCAGAAAGACGCCGTGGTGGAGAAGCTTCGACTCAAGAATGCGACGCTCAAGAGTCAAGCACAGAAAATTGACGCGCAGCTGCGGCACAAGGAGGAGATGGGCGACGCGCTGCACTACATCGATTTTCACCAACTTCAGATCGAGAACAAGCAGTACGTGGCCAAGATCGAGGAGCGCAACGAGGAGTTGCTCAAGCTCAAGCAAACCACAGGCAGTACCGTGCAGGTCCTCAACAACCTCAAGAAGAAGCTGCACGAACTCATGGAGGAGAGCACGTGGCTGCAGAGTGAGATCAAGAACCGAACGGAGCTCAACGAGAAGATTCTCGAAGAGATATCCAGCGTCGAGGCCGCGAATGAGAAGGAAGGCAAGAAGTTGCAGTCGCTGCAGATACAGCAGCTTGCGGAGCCCAGCAAAGACCCACCACAAGTGCGTTGCTGCTGTGATAGTACCGACAAGCAGGTTCACACCAGGACTAATCCTCTCTTTCTCTATCTGTTGCGCGCGGTTGGAGTCCAGATCCTGGACTATGTTGCACAGAAGGCCAAGATGTACGAGCTTCAGCAGGAAGTGAAGAACTACGAGCGCAAGGTCGAAATCGCTGAGCGCGCGGCGAGGATGAGTCACCGCCGTAACTCGGGATGAGGCCATGTCAACGACTCTGGGTAACGCCTAGTGCTCACAGTTCGTGAAACGGACGACAGAATCGAATTCGATGTGTTCTTTCTCCAGCAATTGGTTCGCCACCACTTCGAGCCGAAAAATCCTTGGGTTGTACAGACGCGAACGAACAAATTTAGCGCTTGAGAGGACTGTTGATGGATCCATTTGGGGAAGAGAGACGGCTTGTTAGTGGAATGGAGAAGACGCAAGTTGTGAAGCGCCAGCAGCGCTTTCAAGAGCACTTCGCGGCTCTCGACAGCGAGCTGCGCTCTCTTGACAAGGAGATTCCGACAGCAGATGACGCTAACACGTCGATCCAGGAATACGCTGTTGCCAGTCGCCGGTTGGAACTTCAGTATGAACTCGGTGAGCTGTGCGCCAAGAACGGCGAGAGCGAACTCGCGATTCATTATTTCGAGCGGTTGGTGAACAAGCTCAAGTTGCCGTCTGTAGCCAAGAGCTCGATTGTCAAAGGCATAGAGGGGGGCAACCAACTCGACCAGCAGCAAGTGGAGACCACTGCACTCCACGCCAACGTACTGAACTGTCTCGCAGTGGTCCATTTTCGACAAGGCGATCATGCGAACGCCATGACGCTGCTGCTGCAGGCGAAACAACTTCATCGCGAATCTGCCGCGATCTCGACCCATGCCTCGAGCGTTGACACGAGAGAAGCCGATGCTAGCCTGATGGAGACGTCATTGGCTGCCAACTACGCCGTGTTCCTCCACGCGAAAGGCCAAACCCAAGAGGCTGTACAAGTTGCTCGAGGCGTGGTTGAGGCACCGGAGAGCGCTAATCTTCTCGCTTTGAACAATTCCGATTGTCAAACGAACGATTTGGAGGCAAAGCAGATTGTTGAGGCCAAGGCTGCAGATTCTGCAGCACGAAGCACCGCGTATACCCGTACGTTGCGTGACTGCTTCTTCGTCGCACTGCTTGATTGGCGTGCACGCAAATTGACGGCTCTGGCAATCGCTGTTGCCTCTCGTTAGTTCTTGCGATCTGCCGTCGAGAAGACAGCGACGGGCACACTGAAGCGCTCGAATTCGCTCAACGCGCGGTGTCGGAAGCGGACAAGTCCTCGGACGCTGAGATCCAGTGCCGAGCGCACAGTAACCTCGGCCTCTTCTACTTCGAGCTCGGAGACCCGGCGGCCGCCCTTCCTTCCTTCATCGCCGCCTTCCGAGCCGCTTTACACTGCAGTAATCTGCATCTTCAAGCCATCGCCAAGTACCACATCGGAGTGGTGCTGACACACGTCGACCCTGAGGGTATGGAAGAGATCGATCGAGACGTGCTTTCACATTCAGAGAGTGATGAGGCCCCGCCATTGACCGGTGACAAGCCTGAGGGGTCCACCTCTGACCAGCACGACCAAGAAGACGCCACCGCTGTTACTTCCCACGGAGATACTCCAGAAAAGCATCGCACCGCCGCCACTTCGGCTGCTGCCGACGCGACAGCGACGCCCGCACGGACACCCAAGGATTGGTTTTTGCAGAGCGAGAGCCTTGCTGGCGCGCTCGCGGAGCCTGACCGGCGCCTTGGTATCTTGGCCCACGGTTGTCGAGGTGAGGAGGAGTATCACACGAGCGAGTTCCACACGGCCGAGGCCGAGTTTACAATCGCACTCAAGCGGCTGAAGGCACTGCTGAGCGAGTCCGCCGGTGCCACCGGCGCCAACGACGGGGCGAATGACGAATACTCGGTCACCGAGCCGATCGACATGGCCGTCGCTCGCGAAATGGATCCCGAGCTCGCCAAACTGCAGGGCTTCTTGCTGAGCTACTTGGGCTGCACGCTGCTGGTCGAAGGCCGCTTCGAGCTTGCGGAGCGCTCACACCAGAGCGATTTGGCGCTTGCGCTCGAGCGCGAGGACGTGTTTGCGCAGCAGCGCGCGCTGCGAAACCTCGCTATGGTCTTCAACTGCACGCAGCGCTACGCGGAGGCGATCCCGATGTGGCGCGACGCGCTCGAGACCGCGGCCGTGCTGCAGAGCAAAGCGGACCAGATGATGGCGCTCTCCGGTCTCGGGACCGCTCTCAAGGAGTACCAGCTGTTGAAGCGGACGTCGAATGCCTCAGCGGTACCGGTGGTGGCCGACGCCGAGGAGGATGCGATTCTGCTCGCCCCGCCGCTGCCCGTCTTCCTCCGTCAGCGAGCGCTGGCAGCCGAAATAGGCGACCGGCACCAGCAGGTTCTCGCGCAGCGACACATTGTGAGCGTGTACGAGAGTCACACGAACGAGTCCGGCGACGCGCAACCAGACTCTGGCGCCGGTGAGAGTGCGGTCGAGAAGTGGCTGGCCGAGTGCGACGCGCTCGTGCGGCTCTGCGAGCAGTACGGAAACCTGCAGTATCGCGCCGACGCCTACCGTTCGCTCGCAAACGCTGTGAACGCGCAGTTGGCGCGGCTGCGATTGCGCGGTGCCGCGCGGTTCGCTGACGCCATCGCGGTGCTCTCACACAAGCGCGACGCGATCTGCGCCAAGTACCAGGAGGCGATGGAGGAGCTGGCGCTCGGCACGGCGGCGATATTCCAGTACAGCGAAAAAGAAGAGGAGGACGTGATGCCGCTGGAGGTCAAGGAGCGGCTGCCACGTGCCCCCGTCGCGCGCGTCGACGTATTCACGCGTCGGTGAGGCAGTCCGGATCGTGGACTCTATTATCCATGCTACTACCGCTAATCTTCCGCGGCGGAGGCGATCGACCGCCACTTACAACTTCTTGGACTGCTTGCGCTTGTCGCTGGAGCTGAGCACCTTGAAGGAGCATCGCAGGTTCTTGTCCACAACGAGCATGGCGCCGGCATTGTCGAACTCGTTGCAGTAGTTTGGCGCCGAGAAGACGGTCACGAGCTTGCGGTCCGCGAAGAACTCGTACCCGTCCGAGACGACCTGGTGCGCGCGGCACACGAGGTCCAGGTCGTGCGCGCGCAGGAACTGATCCACCACGTCCGGCCCGAAGATGTAGGACACGCCGCGGTCACTCTCTGTCCACCCATGCGAGTCCGCGTCCGGATCCGACCAGAGCAAATCACACAGCAGTCCTTCGTCCGGGACATCGGTCGGCCTCCGCACACTGCGGATCTGGTCGAGCGTGTATAAGTCCGGGGAGAGTCCTCCGTGCGTGCAGAAGATCTGCGCGCACACCATCGCACCGCGCCGAGATTAGAGAGGCGAGGTAGAACAGGGTCGCGCGCTCCCCGCCTACCTTGCTGCCGACGACCGCGGCGACGGGCATGCAGTTGAAGCAGTCGCCAAAGGTGCGCCAGATCTTGACCGAGTAACGGCGCTTGCACTCGTCGTAGAAGCCGTAGATGCGGTTGATGGACGCGCACTCGTGGTTGCCGCGCAGCAAGTAGAGCCGGTTGGGGTATTTGATCTTGTAGGCGAACAGCAAGCAGATGGTCTCGATGCTCTGCATCGCACGGTCGACGTAGTCCCCGAGGAAGAGGTAGCTGCGCTCGTCCGGGAAGCCGCCAATCTCGAACATACGCAGCAGGTCCGAGTACTGGCCGTGCGTATCGCCGCAGATGTTGATGGGCGCCGGCACTTCGATCAGCGGTGGCTGCTCCAGGAAGATCTACGCTCGTTTTGCGAGGCGTGAGTACGGGGTTGGAGCGAGTGCAAAGACGCAGGGAGCGGAAGACGCACGCACCGCTCGGATCTTGCGGCACAGAAGGAGTACCTCGTCGGTCGTCACGTCCGTGACCTCGGTCTGCGTCGGCTTGTCCTGCACACTCAGCAGCTTCTTGATGATCCCATCAATAATGATCGTGCTCGTGTCGCCCATGTCTGCGTCCGGAGCGACTCCGCCTCGCTCGCAGTCCGCTGATCGCTCGACTCTGACCTCGCCAAGCGGAAGAATGCGCTCGCGGCGCTGCTGAGCGGCTAGTCAGCCCTGCATTGCTATTTTTGGGCCGCCCGCTTGCGCAGGATGGTGGTTGGCAGCAAGCCAGCTTTACAGTCTCCTTGAAGGCTCGGGGCTGGCAGGAAGGTGCTGCATTGAGGTCGTCGCTATTTCTAGCTGGATGCGAGAGGATCAGCTCCAGCAATGGGTACGCTACCATTGGCTCGTCACATATCATGGTGGGTTTGTCTCAAGATGCCTAGAAGACGGTATCTCCTCGAACCGAAATCTATTGGTTTGCGTCGCATTGTACCTTGATCTGTGGATTCGATCGCGAGAGGGGACAGGATTTACTCAGCTTCACTTTGGAGCGCGACACTAGCCACGACAAAACGATCATCGGAGACCTGAGGGATCGCTCGCTCACTCATCGCGAAGCGCCAGCGCAGCAACAGCGTATACGATGCGCAACACGGAGCAGTTGATTCCGCCTCCCGTGCGCGCACAGTAATGAACAGGTAACTGGGCGGTGAGACGACGCCGCGGCCATGTCTGCGAGCGGGCACGTACCTCGTCGGGGTCGACTGACAGATCTCGCAGACGGACGATGCGATGTACGACCGCTGCTGCCCATCGAGCATCAGCTCCGCACGTCGATTGCACTCGCATGCAGACCACGGAGGGCGGAGGGAAGGTCGTGTGATCTAACCATGACGGCGCGCTGTCAGTTGGTGCGTCAGCGCTAAGCGCCACCTCGCCGTGTACTTGTCCAGATACGAACTAGTCTCGCCTTCATCTCCCTTTTGTATTTGACAATATATCTATTCGAAGCAGTGCGTCTACTTATCGAAGTGCCGATCTGATGTGCGACGCGGCACCCAATCACCTGACGCCTGGCAGTCACACCCGGCGCTCACTGGTTGAAAAAAGCTCCTCTCTCGAGAAACGCAACGTGGCACTACCTACCGCACTGCGTCGAATAGAGCGCTCCTGTCGGAGAACGATCTAGACCCCACGCAGTTGCCGTTCGACGTTCCGCCACAAGCGAACAAGAAGAAAAGGCGGCAGGGGAGAGAGTCCTCGCGATCCGCCTCGCCAAGAAGCCTCGCCAAGAAGCCTCGCCAAGAACGGACACGCGGCAAAAGGAGCGCGTGACTGCGGCGCAGCCATGAAGTTCCACACGAAGGAGGTGCTCAACGATGTCTGGATGCAGTTCATCGTGCTCTGCCTCGTCACGGCGCTGTCGGTTGACTCGCTCAAGTGCGTATGCCCCACCCTCCTCCGCTCGCCTACTTGCTCTTGCGCTGGGATGACCTTGCCATGACGACTGACGTCGTGATGGCGATGGTGGCGATGGCGGTGGCGCAGCCCGGTCAAGGCCGTGAGCAACTTTCTTGGGGTCCCGTCCTTTTACTGGGGCTTCTTCTGCTTCGGCATGATGCTCATGCTCCTCTGGAACAACATGGCGGACGTGATCTACCGCTCGGCGCGCGTGTTCCTGCACAGCATCCTCAGCATCTCGTTCAAGAGCATTGAGATCGTCGGCCTGGACAACGTCCCGACCGAGGGACCGGTCATTTTCACGGGCAACCACGCCAACCAGTTTGTCGACGGCCTCGTGGTCATGATGACGAGTCCACGCAAGGTACGGTCGTCTCGAGCGCGGATGTACCCGGCGAGTTGGCAACTAACATCGCGGTTCCGCGTGATTGACTTGCTCTAGGTTGGCTTCATGATTGCGGAAAAATCCTGGCACCTTCCCGTGATCGGCTGGCTATCGCGCATCATGGGCTGCATCCCCGTCGTTCGCCCTCAAGACTCAGTCGCGAAGGGTGTTGGCCTAGTTCGCATGGCAGCTGACGAGGACGTAGCGCCTGCTACCAGCGGAAACGGCAAGACTGCGACGAAGACGTACATTCTGTTGGGCGAAGGAACCACCTTCACGAAGCAGGTGACGCCAGGAGACCAGGTGCGCGTGCAAGGTAAGACCGTGAAGGACTCTGGATCGCCGGTCAAGATCGTCAAGGTCGTGAGCGACACGCAATTGGAGCTGAGCGCTCCGCTCAAGGATGCGGCGGATGCGGACGCATTCCAGCCGGTGGCATTCGGCATTCTGAAGCGAGTGGACCAGTCAGTCACGTTCGCCAAGGTGTACACGCATCTGAAGCGTGGCAACTGTCTCGGTATCTTCCCGGAAGGCGGGTCACACGACCGCACAGACCTGTTGCCGCTCAAGGCCGGCGTTGCCATTATGGCACTTGGCGTCAAGGACAAGTACAACATCAACGCCCACGTCGTGCCCGTTGGTCTCAACTACTTCCGCGGCCACCGCTTCCGTGGTCGTGTGACGGTCGAGTTCGGCACACCCATCACAGTGGACGAGAAGCTGATGGCGAAGTACTCCGAGGACAAGCGCATGGCGTGCAACACGTTCCTGCACCGCGTGGAGGAGTCGATGCGCTCAGTCATCGTGACGGCTCCCAACTACAACATCATGCAGACTATTTTGACGGCGCGTCGTCTGTATCAGCGCTCGGGCGTGCGTCTGTCGGCCAAGGAGACTCAGGACCTGAACCGCCGGTTCGCGGAAGGCTACAAGGTGTTGAGCACGGTGCCCGAGGCATCGCGTGACCTGGACGAACTGCAGAAGAAGGTGGACGAGTATGCCAAGACGTTGCGGCAAATGGGCCTGACGGACCACCAAGTGCCGTACATTGCGTGGTGGACGATTCACGACGTCCTCGGATCGGCGCTCTACGGCTTGCTCATTTTCTTGCTCGCGTCGATCCCGACGTTCGTGCTGAATGCGCCTGTGGGTCTCATGGCGCGATACGTGTCGCACAATGAGCAGCGACGCGCACTCGCGGGCTCCAAGGTCAAAGTCAACGCTCGGGACGTCGTGTTGAGCAAGAAGATCCAGTTCTCGATCGTGGCCGTGCCGGTGCTGTGGTTCATGTACCTGATTGCGGCCATCGTTTTGACGGACTGGTACTGGTCGTCGATTGTGCTGCTACTGCTGTCGTTCCCGCTGTTCTCGTTCTTTGGCGTGCGCTCTGTCGAGGCGGGCATGATTGAGCTCAAGACGATCCGTCCGCTGTTCTACCGCTTGCTGCCGGAGTACAAGGCCAAGCAAGACGAGCTCCCTCGTATTCGTGCTCAACTGCAAGCAGAAGTGCGCCAGTTCGTCAAGAAGTACTCGGCACCGCTCGGTAAGCTCGCGGAGCCCACGAAGCTGGACTGGAACGAGTACATGCACACGCGCTCACTCATCGAGATGGAGAAGAAGAAGGCGAAGGTGGCAGAAGAAGCATCGGACAACTCTGTCTTGACGGAGTCCAAGAGCGACGCTGCCGCCCCCGCGGCTGCAAATGGTTCGTCGACATCGTCATCTGGGTCTTCAACTCCGTCGCGCTCGTCGACGCCTCCGCCGCCGCCGATGGAGGACGAGGAAGAGCGCGTGGAAACAGACCGAGAAGGCGTGACGGGTTCGCCGGAGGCGACCATCACCAAGGAGCATGACCTAAGCATCTTCATGAAGTCGGACAAGTCGGTCGCGGATCTCGCGGGGATGGAGCGGTCGATGTCGTGTCCTCCGGGATACCAGGAGGTGCTCGCTCTGCAGAAGGACCGCCAGAACTCGGCATGATTGCGCGGCCACGAGCTGTCATAGGTAAGTGTTTGGCCGCGCTGATGAGCGCCGGTCGTTCGTCGCATTCTCGTGCTAGCGTGGACTATCGATCAGTCCACCGCCGCGTCAGTCAGTGTCTTCACAGCTGCATCACTCAGGGAGGCAAACAATGCAATGAGAGCTTCTCGTGGACCAACGACAGACCGACTCGCCGAAGGACTGACGCTCGGACTTCTGGTTGATCGACGGTCGTCTTCGCTGACGATATTGGAGAACGTAGGCGCCAACGCATCCGGCGATTCATTCCGGTGACTGCGGCAAGGGTGAACGGAAATCTCTTCTTGGAACAAGGAACAGTATCTATCTGCGACCACAGCCCGTGGCGAGCCGGAGCCCACCCACACCTCACGAGAGTTCCTTCACTCCCTCTCTCCTGTTTCGAGGCAGGAGCGCGCGTATCGAGCAAGAGTCCAATCAACCGCCATCTTCCTAAATCGACTCCAGGATCTTCGAGTCGCGTGGCAGGCGATGCAGCCGAGCATATCCAGTCCATGAGGCCGGATATCTGCGCATGCGCGAAGATCCAGTGGCGTCAAGGTCGTGTAAAGCTTTCGCGCAATTTGATAGCTATGTTTCCTATCAAACAGTTGGAGCTGCATGCGCTCGGCGGTCACCAGTCCAGTTCCTGGATGCATCCAATGGCTACTTCGATAAAATCCAGCCAACTCCCTCTGACGAAGAAAGCTGAACGGAGCGAAGGAGCCGCCTTTGTGTCGCGATCGTCAGGACCTCAGTCTGCAATTCGAGACTGACGGCGAAGGCGGGAGTAGTGGCGGCGGCGGCGGCGGCGGCGGCGGTAGAGGATTTGTTTATCCCTAGTGTTGGCTGCGTTGCGGGCACGCTCATCAAGCTCTGGAGGCTGGGTGTCGAGGTGAAGGGGGATCAATTGGCGAGCGAGGGACTGCTCGCGCGCCACGCCAACGCCTTGGTTGAGCTCTGAAACCTGTAAACGAACAGCCAACTGCTGCTGCTGCTGCTGCTGCTGCTGGACGACGCGATCAGCACGAACGTCGGACTCACTACCATGTGCAGCAACTACCTGTAGCAGCTACTACATCCAGCAGCTCGCTCATGGGGTGACTAAGCGCCATAGGACGACCGAGAGCTCCATCAACGCAAGAACGCGTGCGGATGCGATTTGCGATGGTTCCCCTCACTGCGGCCACGAAGATGATGGAAGTGAAGAGATAATCGGCGATCGATAGCGCAGCCAGGACAAGGCACAAGCGGCAGCTGTCAACAAAGACGCGGAGAGCTTCGTGAGCTCCTGATACGCTCAGACGCGACCTCAGTGGCTCCTCCCGTCTGATAAATTGCCGCCAGCCGACTGAGCTCGCGCGCGGTTCCTCGCGCTGGCTGATCTCCAATTGCGTCTCCCACTTCATCATGCTCGCGACCTCAGTGAGGTGAAGCATCCCAAAGAGCCTCACCGCGTCCAGTTGGATCGCCTGGAGCTCCACGTCGTCGTAAGGCTGGCCAGTCGCTTGACGAGCAATACATCGCGGCACAGATGTACAAGTATACTCGTGCCACTGATACTGATCGCTTGGTCCCCATCACGCAACGATCACGTCGATCAGCTGCATCTGCTTCTTCGTCTCCATCTTCCTCAGTTCGTCCACGGTGCGGCGAGGTGTGTGTGCAGCCTCATACCCGCCGCTGAGCGATTATTACCCCATCAAGCGTTCACAACCGTGACTTGTCTTGAGCAGGCTCATTCGTTCGCCTCGTTCGCGGCAGCGCTTAGCGACGAGGCGTGGCGTCAATGAGACTCAGTCGTGATCTGATAGACTGGTTGGAGCTATACAAGCACCACCAAGTCTCCAATCGCAACCGTCATCCGACGTCCTGCAACCAGCATCGACCGTCGTGCCAGCTTTCAGCATCATTTCCATGACGATCGAGGCACGCGGTGAGACTGAGCGACCGAGGAGTAATATGTATCCGAACTCGCGCGCTCGTATGGTCAGTGGCTTTGAGCGCGGATAAACTCGCATGCCGTGATTCGTGCCAGCGGATGTGGCACTTCTGGGCCATAGGGTAAGCGTGCTCACTCCCGCAGCAATAGATACATTCGTAAACTTGCAGTTTGTATGCAAGGCGGAGCGAATCGAGCGGCCGTCCAAAAAATCCAGCAGGTTCACTGGCTGAAGGGCCAGAGAGGCTGCGACCTTCACGCTCTCACTTGGCAGCACGGAGCTAACTGCAAACGTCTCGCACAAGGAACATCCGTGCCCGTCGCGACCGGAGAAGACGGCCAGCTCGCGTCTCGTGCCATGGCGGACCTGGTCGTCCCGGGCGTCGGCTCCGTCGCGGACGCGCTCGCCAAAGTCCTGAAGCTCTGCGTCGAGATGAAGGAGGGACAGGAGGCGTGCGT
>JAADYC010000219.1:0-29620 GCA_023338135.1 Phytopythium kandeliae | reverse complement strand
TAGCACGTAGATATATGCCGACAAGAGTCTTTGCGTCTCCGCGAGAGCATCGGGAAGATCTCCGGTGCTACTGCGATCTGGGACGGGCTCGTCGCAAACGCGGCTGTCTGATGGCGCAGCGGGAAAGGTGGTGACGCTGACGCATCGACTCGTGGTCTGCTGTCCACAGCGCGAACTTCTCCTTTATAAACGTGCCGATGTGGCTCATTTTCGGTGGGAAGGCGTCCCAGCGCAACTCCTTCACCCATTGCACGACAACGCCACTGATGGGAAAGATACTGCATCGACCCTGGTCGCCGAGGAACACTTTGCCCTGGCGCTTGGTGTTGCATGCGAGCCTGACCTTATCTGCCTGTGCAAGCCAAGCGTGGATGCTCAATTGACAGCGAATGGAGTACATGCGTGGCAGGCTCATAATGCTCGTCCCTCGCCCAACCTAATCGATTACCATCAATTTGAATGCGTTGGTGTACAACCTGCGTCGTCCTGGTACTATCTCGACTGGCTGAGCTGCTTTCGCGCTGTCTATGGTGTAGTCTTCAGATGCGATCATGGGGTCAAGAACGGAGGTTCGCAGGTTGAGAGAGTCATCGACGATTCCCCACCGCAACAACACTTCGATTGCTCCGCTGTTCTCGGCGATGTCCATCGCGCAACACGCGAGATTGGGCGGCCTCCACGCCAATGGGGCGGCAAGAAAAGACGGTTATCCATTGGTTAACATGTTGTATGACTGCGCTTTGAAGGGTTAAATAATAAAACCTCAGTGTCACATCTTTTCGATTGTCATATCAAAACGCCGAAGTCTGTACTCTTTTGCGGTGCCTACTTTTTTGTGGCAAAAAGTAGATGGGCGACGCCACCTCATTTTTGTCACCGCCAGTATCCTTTAATTTAATACTGCACTGTACTGTCACTACTCTTTACGGTTTTGAGACACCAAGCACCAAAGAATTTGCTGAATCGCACTTAAGCGAGTCCGTCGGCACATCCGACACGCGACAAGCCGGCTAGTATTGGATAACCCGCGGCGGAAGCAAGCCCTTCCTCCCTCCCTCTCCGCCCCGCCTGCCCCGCCTGCCCCGCCTGCCCCATGCGCCGCCTGCTCGTGCTCCGCTCGGCCGCCGCCCGCCCACTCCGCGGCTGGCGCGCGCTGCCACTCGCCGCGCGCGCGTTCGCGACGCTGCCCGAGGGCGTGGAGGCGCTGGGCATGCCAGCGCTGTCGCCCACCATGACGGCGGGTTCCATCTCGGCCTGGCTCAAGCAGGAGGGCGAGGAGATCCAGGCCGGCGAGGTACTGTGCCAGGTGGAGACGGACAAGGCCGTGGTCGACTACGAGATGACAGACGATGCCGTGCTGGCCAAGATCGTGCGGCCCGACGGCTCGGCCGACGTGCCCGTTGGCGCCACGCTCGCCTTCACCGTGCCCGACATGGACACGTACCAGAGCCTGCTAGCCAGCGGCGCGCTGGCCTCGCTGCCGGCCGACGAACCCGCCGCACCGGCAGCCACGGTTGAAGCCGAGGTGCAGGCGCCAGCGGCCGCCGCCGCCGCCGCTGCGGAGGACGCCGGCGCGCGCGTGCCGCTCATCAAGTTCCTCGGCAAGCGCGACTTGCTGCCCGAGTCGTACTGGGCCGATCTGGAGAGCCACGAGGCCGCGACTGCCGCGCCTGTGGCCGCCGCGCCCGTGGCCGCCGCGCCAGTGCCGGAGGCCGCGGAGGCCGAGTTTGAGGACGTGGCGCTGTCCAACATGCGCAAGATCATCGCCAAGCGGCTGAGCGCGTCCAAGGTGGAGGTGCCGCACCACTACGCGAGCGTGGACTGCGAGATCGACAACATCATGCGGCTGCGCAAGACGCTCAAGAGCGCACACGGCGTCAAGGTGTCACTGAACGACTTCATCCTCAAGGCCGTGGCGCTGGCGCTGCGCGACGTGCCTGAGGCCAACTGCCACTTCGACGCGGCCGCGCGGGCGGTGCGGCCCAACGCGTCGATCGACATCTCGGTCGCGGTCGCCACGGCTGCGGGGCTCATCACGCCGATCGTGCCTAAGGTGGACGCCAAGGGACTCAGCGGCATCAACGGCGTATTTATGGAGCTCGTGGGCCGCGCGCGCGCCAACAAGCTCAAGCCCGAGGAGTTCCAGGGCGGCTCGTTCACCGTCTCGAACCTCGGCGGCTTCGGCATCGACGGCTTCACGGCCGTCGTCAACCCGCCGCAGGCGTGCATCATGGCCGTGGGCCGCGGCCGCCGCGAGGTGCTGCCGCCCAAGGCTGTGACGGACGGCGCCGCCGCGGAGCCGCGCATCGCGACGCTCATGAACGTGACGCTCTCGTCGGACCGCCGCGTGGTGGACGACGTGGTCGCCGGCCAGTTCCTGCAGGTGTTCAAGACGTACATGGAGAGCCCAGAGCTCCTGGCGCTGTAGGCGGCCGGACCGGCCCGACGCTCCTTGCAGGGAGAGAGAGAGAGCGAGAGCGAGAGAGAGCGAGCGAGAGAGAGAGAGCCGCCGTCGAGCGCACGATAACAGACACGCGGGCGAATGAAAGCAGCGGCGCGCTGCCTCCGTTTTAGGGCTGCGAGCGCAGGCCCGAGCCCTCCCCTCGCGCGCGTCTCGCGCCTCGCTCGGGCTGGAAATAGGCGGCTGCCTCCCCCTTGCATGCGCCGCCGCCGCGCGTATTTCCGTCTCGAGCGCTATCTTTGCCGCGCCGCCAGCTTGGCTTCCCTGCGGCCAGCAGCGATCAGTCCCCAGTCCGCAACCAGCCGCGTTGGTCGCCTGCACCCGCAGCGTCCCCTCCGAGGTGAGACGCGCACGGGCGAGCAAGAGGCCTGGCGATGGCGAGCATCCAGCGCGGAGAGGACCCGGAGGAGGTGCTCGAGGTGCTCGAGCGACTCGGCGAAGGGTACGCGCGCCGCCGGAGCGCAGGGACTTTGGAGCTATGGAGCTTTGGAGCTTTGGGACGTTGGGACTGACGCGTGGCGCTCGCGGCGGCGTAGGTCGTATGGCAAGGTGTACAAGGCCGTGATGCGGTCGACGGCGCAGGTGGTGGCGCTCAAGCTCGTACCGCTCGAGGGCGACGAGTGCGCGAGCGTGACGCGCGAGATTGCGATCCTCGAGGCGTGCGCATCGCCCTTCGTGGTGCAGTACTTCGGTAGCTTCCTCTTCGACGCGCACCTGTGGATCTCGATGGAGTTTTGTGCCGCGGGCTCGCTCGCGGACCTCATGGAGCTGCGCGGGCGCTGCCTGGATGAGCGACAGGTGGCCGCGGTCTGCGCCAACGTGGCGCTCGGGCTCGAGTACCTGCACGCGCGGCGCAGCCTGCACCGAGACGTCAAGGCGGGGAACGTGCTGCTGGCGGCCGACGGGCACGCCAAGCTGGCCGACTTCGGCGTCTCGGCGCAGCTCACGAGCACGCTGAACAAGCGCCGCACGGTCATTGGCACGCCCTTCTGGATGGCGCCCGAGGTCATCCAGGAGTCCCAGTACGACGGACGCGCGGACGTCTGGTCGCTCGGCATCACGGCCATCGAGCTGGCCGAGGGAGCGCCGCCTCTCGCGCGCATGCATCCCATGCGCGCAGTCTTCCTCATCCCCAGCCGCCCGCCGCCCACGCTCGCCCGTCCCGAGGCTTTCTCGCCGCTCTTCGCCGACTTCCTCGCTACCTGCCTGCGCAAGGACGCGCGCGAGCGACCCGCGGCCGCCGAGCTGCTCGCGCACCCCTTCATCCGCCGAGACGTCGATAAGTTGCGCGCCTCGACCGCCGGACTTGCCGTGCTGCAGGAGCTCGTCGACGAGAACCTCGAGCTCGTGCGCGACGCACGCGACGCCCGTGCGCAGGACGAGCGCGCTTTCCGCAGCGCGACTACCGGTCGCGCGGACGGCTCGCTCTCCGTCCAGGATCTCAGCTCCATGCTGCGTTCGGGTGGCACGGCGCGCTCCACCGCATCCGACACCATGCGCTTCTCGGCGTCCGCGACCGATACGATGCGTCCGTCGAGCGGCGACGGATCCGCGGCCGCGCTCGCGCAGGCCTTTGGTACCATGGTTTTTCAGGAGGGAGACGCTTGCGAAAGCGTGACCGGTGGGCTTGAGCCCTCGTTCAGCGGTTTGTACGGCACGATGGTGCCCGGCAGTGCAATCCCTCCACCGGCGCCGACGGGGACAATGGTGCTGAGCGACTCCGCGGGTGACGAGGGCGGCCAGCGCGACTCCGGGACGATGAAGGCGGCTTCAGACACTGCGGAGCCGTCCTTCATGAGGTACTTCCGACAGAATCAGGGTCGCGAAGACCCTGCCGCGAGCAAGAGCGAGGATACGCGCCAGGCCGACTACGTCCCAGAGAGCGAGCGGGACGCGGCGACCCTCCACCGGCAGCTCGCGGAGCTGCAGGATGCCTACGACCGCGATTGCCAGGAGCTCGCGCGCCGCTTCGCCAAGCAAAAGCTCGAGCTCGAGCGGCAGCTGGAGGAGCTCCAGGACTCGGTCTGAAATGGGAGCGACGCGCCAACGCCGCTCGCTCCAATAGACCGCCGCATAGACCATCATTCTAGCAAAAGGCAACTTGCAGATCATCACTCTCGCCACACCGCTTCAAGGTGCGTCCAGGCACTAATCTCCACCGTTGGGCTTTGGATACATAGCGCCGCTGCGCCGCCGCGCTCTAGGCTCTCACACGCCGCGCGGTGGCCGCCGCGACTGTTTCGCGCGGCCGAAGAGGCGCGTCCCCTTCCGCTCGGCGTCCTCGCTGTCCGTTGGCTCGCTCGCCGCTCAAGGCTCACTGCTCGCCACTCGCAGATCCATCGCCCAGCCGGCGCCGACACCCAACACCTGCACGGACGTTGTTGTCTCGGTCCTCCGAGGCCTGGGAACCAGCCATCGACCATGAGCGAGCTGCAGCTGATCGTGGAGCAGTTGAACAAGGAGCCGTTCCGCATGGGACTGACGCTCGTGGCGTTCGACGAGAAGAGCAACTTCGAACTGCTGCAGGTGCTGAACGATGTGCTGGCCGAGATGGACGCGGGCAAGCACGCGGTGGACCTGCGGCGAGAGGCGGACGAGGCGCGCGCACTGCGGTACCTGGAGTTCCTGCAGCTGCTCAAGTTCCCGCTGCCGCGCGACCTCGACGGCTTTCGCGACGCGCTCATGGCGGGCGATCGGCAGGTGGTGTACGGCATCCTGCACTGGGCACTCAAGGGCCTGCCGACGCACAAGAAGCGCGCGTACCTGGGCCGGTTCCTGGCACCGCTGCACGTGCCGCAGGAGTTCTTGGGGCACGAGGGGCTGCAGGCCATGCACGAGCGGCACCGGCAGCTGCAGGAGCAGTTCAAGGCGGTGCACAAGGAAGTGGATGCGCTGCGCGCGAGCCGGTCGCGGCCGGGCGAGCTGCGGCGCGAGATCGCGCAGATGGAGGAGGAGGCGGCGCAGCTGGTCGACAAGATCTCGGCGCTCAAGAAGAAGACGGCGGGCGAGGGCGGTTTCCGCGAGGTGCTTGAAGCCACGAGCGCGCTGCGCAAAGAGCAGGAGGAGCAGGCCAAACTGGCGGAGCGCAAGCGCGACCAGCTACTGGCGCTGTCGCTGGCCGAGAAGCGCGCGCGCGAGGGCGAGGGGCGACTGGCGGAGCTGCGCGGCGCGCTGCGGGGAGACGCGAGCGCCGAGGAGCTGCTGGAGCACCTGCAGGCGCAGGTGGCGCGCAACCAGGAGCTGCTGCTGCACAAGCTGCCGGCCGAGTTCCGCGCGCAGCAGGAGCGGCTGCAGCGTGCGGACCGCGCGCTGGCCGAGCCGCCCAAGACGGAGAGCGACATCGCGGACGCGGAGGACGAGGCGGCTCGGCTGCGCGCGGCTGTGCAGCAGCTGCAGGCGGCGGCGGCCGAGGCGCAGCGCGCGGCGGGTGGCGACGACAAGTTGGCAATCTTCCGGCAGCACGCGGCCGTGCAGGCGCGCAAGCTGGCCGACAAGCAGGCCGAGGCCGCGCGGCTGCGCGAGGAGCGCGCGGGCGTGGCACGGCAGGCCGAGGCGGCCGAGGCGCGGCTGGGCGAGCTCTCTCGCGCAGCGGGCGGCGCCATGACGCGCGACGAGTTCCGGCAATACTCGAGCGCGCTGCGCAACAAGACGGCGCAGTACAAGAAGGCCAAGGCCGAGCTGGCCGAGCTGGCGGCCGAGAGCGTCGTGCTGCTGCGGTCCGAGCAGCTGCTGCGCGGGCGAGACGCCGACCTGGACGGCTTTCTGCGCGCCGAGGAGCGTGCGCGTGGCGTCGCGGGCTTCCTCGAGACGCACGAGCGGCTGGACGCCGTGTCGGCGCTGAGCGCGCAGGTGAACGCGCACAAGGGCGAGACGCTCGAGGAGATCTCGCGCGTGGTGACGGACCTGAACCAGGCGCTCAAGGAGCGCAAGGCGGCGCTCGCACCGCAGATCAAGGAGCTGCGCGCCGTGCGCCAGCGCTTCCAGGAGGCCGAGGCGCTCTACCTCGAGCGCAAGGCGCAGCACGACGCGGCGGCCGTCGGGCTTGAGGCCGAGCGGCTCAAGCTCGAGCAGGAGTGCGCCGCCTTCCAGGACGACTGCCTGCGCGAGGAGTCGCGCTTCCACCTGCTGCACTGCCAGCTCGAGCTCGAGCGCGCGCGCGCCGACAAGGTCGCGCAGGAGGTCGCCTTCGAGGCGGGCGACCGCCGCCTGCTGCGCGACATCCGCAGCTTCCAGGAGCTCTACCGCCACAAGGCCGCGCAGCAGGAGTCGCTCTCCAAGGAGCTGCGGCGCCAGCAGAAGGCGCTCAAGGCCGGCGCCGCGCAGCGCGCCGCGCAGCGAGGCATGTTCGAGCACCTCGCCGCGCTGCTCGGCTGCAAGATGCGCTTGGCCGCGGCGCCGGGCGGTCGTGGAGGCATGGGCGGCGGCGCAGGAAGCGCAGGCGGCGCGGGCGGTGGCAGCGGCGGCGGCGGCGGCCGCGACCTGTTCGACGGCCACGCCGACATCGCGCACTTCGACGTGGGCGGCGCCAACGTTATGACGCTCGGGGGCTGACGCGCCTCGGCGACTCGGCGCTCGATGATCTTGCTGCTCTGGTCTAACACGCGCCGGCGGTCTGTCGATCTGTCGATCTGTCAATCTGTCGGTCGGTCCGTTCGCCGGTCGCCGCCGCACAGACCGACAGCCGCCGGCGACACTTACATACAAGCGACACACCTATCGCGTCCTCGGCGGGCGGCGGCGGGCTCATACCGGCGGGCAGCAGGCATCCTCGACGCCCGAGGCGCGGCCCCGCGTCTAACGTCTACTGAGAGCGCCCTCCCGCCCGCCCACGCACTCGCGCCGCGCTCGCCGCGTCTACGAGGCGCTCACGCCCTCCCTGCATCCATTCGCGCATCCGGCCAGGCAGACAGACAGGCAAAGAGACAGGCACGACGGCCGTGAGTCCGTGAGCTCGACATGGAGAGCGAGCGAGCGAGAGGGAGAGAGATGCTGGTAGTGGAGCGCACCTCTTGAAGGCCTGCGCGATGCGGTGTGAGTCGAAGGTGCAGTGAATGCTCGAGATGGCGCCGTTGGTCACATTGACGATGTCGCACGACTCCTCCGTGACGACTTCGCTGTTGCGCAGGATGCGGTACGTGGTAGACGTGAGCACCACGGCCGTGCCCTCGTCCTCGTCCACGATGACGCGCAGCACGCGGCCGCTGCTGCGCTCGACCGTCTCGTCGCGCGTCTTCCAGTAGTCGCACAGGCGCTTGTAGCCGTGGAACTCGCCCCAGTAGGGCACGCAGTCTGGCAGGTTGGAGCGCAGTACGCAGGCCTCGCTCACGGGGTCGATCTTCTCCTCCATCCAGAAGGAGGCTGGCGCATCCATGGGTGACGAGAACTTGAGGCTCGGGCCGAACAGGTTGCGGTAGAAGTCGACGACGAGCTCCTTGAGCTCCGCCTTGCTCAGCCGCACGGGCGGCGCGCCAGTGAGCGAGTGGCGGCCGCCGCTCGAGGGCTCACTGTGCTCGCTGCCCGAGCCGACGAGCGAGAGCCGCTGCTGCTGCTGCTGCGCCGACGCCGAGACGCAGGCCACAATCTCCGAGAGCCACGTGAGCCGCGAGTCGATCGAGTCCACGAGAACCATGAAGCACCCGTGGCCCTGTGTGTTGATCTGGAAGCCGTAGACGCTGCGCTGGCCCGCCGCCACGTGCACCGGGATGCCCTCCGATACACTCAGCGGCCGCGACGTGCCGCGCACGAACGTCCGGTCCTTGGCGTGCGTCTCGCTGATGTAGTAGCTCAGCGAGCCCTCGGCGCGGTTCAGCACGAAGTAGTAGCGCTCCCACAGATGCCGCTGGCCAGTCTCCGGCAGCTTGCTCTTGTACATGTAGCCAGCCGTCACCACGTTCATGCCGCCCGCGAGCGACACGTTCGACTGCTTGGTCGTCGGCAGCGGCACGTCCGTGACCATCACACCGCCGTCGCGGTGCACGAAGACCGTCACGTCCTCGCCCTTGGACGTGTCTACAACCAGCACGTCCGTCAGCCGTGGCGCCACGGCCGGCCCAGCGGCCGCACCCGCCGCCGCGCCGCCCGCGAATGGCTCGTTGCTCAGAGCGAGCAGCTTCTTGTTCTCGGGCTTCTCCGTGTGGCTCGTCACCAGCGACTTGCGCAGCTTCTTGAACATGCTGTTCCACCCGAACGAGTTGCGCGCGCCGGCATGCGCGCCGCCCGCCGCCGCTGCCGCTGACGCCGTCGTACCGCCCGGTTGCTCGCCGGACGCCGCGTCTGCCTGTGTCTGCGGCGACGGCGTCTTGATCACGCCGCCCAGCCGCATCGGCGCCTTGAACACCGGCGACTGCAGCACCTGCTTGAGGTAGTGCGTCGACTTGCGCACGGCGTCGCCGTCCGCTGCCGGTTCGTCCGCTTCGGCCTTGGACGCCGCCTTCTCCCGCTTGAACGAGCTTACGCGGCCCAGGCGGCTGATGCGGCTCGCGCGGCTCGTGCTTGCGCGCGCGGGCTCCTCCTTGGCCGGCTCCTCGTTCACCTCGGCCTCCGCCTGGTTGTCCTCGCGCGCCGACAGCGAGCGCGCCTTGGCCGCCTTGTTGACCTCGTCGCTCTCCGCGTCGTCGGCCACAGCGACAGTCTCCGCCTTGGCCGCCTCCGCCGTGTCGGTCGACGACGCGGTGGTTTCGACGGTTTCGACGATCACTTCCACGGTCGGCGCGGGGTTAACGGGAGCGGCGATCGCGACCGGCTCGGCCTCCTTCTGCTTCGTCTCCAGCTTGTCCGCCTCCTCCGACGCAGCCGCCGCAGCGGCGAGCTTCTCGTGTCCCTCCTCGACCGGCTCCTCCTCCTGCTCGGCCTCCTCCTCAGCGATCACGGCCGACGATACGCGCTCCTTGAGCAAGCTGCCGCGCTCGTCCGACCCGCGCTCGGACGAGGACGACGTCTCGCTCTGGGTCGACCCCGTGAGCTTGAGCAGTTGCTGCCACGCCGCGCTAGCCTTGCAGTGCTCAAGCACGCGCATGTTGTTGGTCGACGGCGTCTGAGCGCTCAGTACCTCGTCCAGCACGTCGTGCAGGATGGCCGCGTAGATATCGAGCGCCGGGAGCTCCGTCTTGGCCAGCAACAACACATCCAGGATGCTCTCCTCTCCGGCAAACAGGTCGCACGTGAGCGGACAGTCGGCCGAGCGCGAACCGTCCGCGTCGCGCACCACGAACGAGACGGCGGGCAGCACGTGGATCAGCAGCATGTCGAACGTCGGCCGCGTCTTGAGGATGTGCATGTACGTTGGCACGAGCGCGGCCTCGTGCAGTTGCGCGTCCACGTCGCGGTCGTGCAGCGTCACGAGCGCGCTTAGGTACTTGGCCAACGAGATCTCGACGGACGAGGGTAGTCCCTTGTCTAGCTGCGCGACGAACTCGGGCGCCGTGCGCCGCGCAACTTCGCGCACGTGCGACCACAGCGCGCGGCCGCGGGCTAGCGCCGCCAGGTTGTACATGGACGTCTCGGTGGACGACTCGCGCGGCGAGGACGGGAACTGATCGAAGCTCGAGTACGACGGCGGGAAGCCCGACGAGGACGAGCGCCGCTTGTCGTCGTGCTCGCGCTGGTTGTCGGCGTCCTCGTCGCTCGCGCCGGCGTCCTCGCCACCGTCCTCCGGGTCCAGCTTGGAGCAGAGCACGAGCAGCTCGGTCGCGATGTGCACGTTCAGCGCTGCGACCGCCCGGCAGCAGCAGAAACAACAACAACGACGCGCATGAGTTCGTCAGTAGCAAGTCGCAGCTCGCGGGTATGGATGGTCAATGGCCTCGGCACTCACCGCTGGCGACCTCCTTCTGTCCACGCGCGCGCGTGGTGGCGAGTTCGTGCACGGCGTTGCTGAAGAGCTCGTCGACGATCTCTGGGCGTTTGGCCAGCTCCTCGAGCAGCATGTACTGCAGGAAGTTGTGATAGCCGTGCGTCATGGACTCGAAGCCGCGGATCGTGCCAAACTGGTCGCGCACAAAGTACTTGGAAAGGTAGACGCCGCCCTCGCGGCGGCAGAAGGCGCCGAGCCGGTCGGCTTGGTTGGCCTGCAGCATGTCGACGAGCAGGTTGGACGTATTCTCGACGAGCGCGAGGTCCTCGGGCGAGGGCTCGCGCTCGGCGCCGACGACGCGCGTGGCCTTCGCAAGCAGCGGGGCCGCAATCTCCATGGCGTCGTTGCGGCCCGTGATGGGGTGTACGCTCTCGTAGCTCTGCAGGATGAGCGTGAGCATGTACTTGATGGTGTTCGAGTACAGGTGCGGGACGACGCGCGGCAGGAAGGGCTTGAGCACGTTGGCCACGTAGCCCTCCTCGAGGCAGAAGCCGTCGTGCAGCCGCACGAGCGCCTTGCTGAAAAAGAGCAGCTGCATCTCGTCCAGCGGCGCCGGGTTGTCGAAGACCGAATAGAGCAGCGCCCACTTGTCCAGGTCAGCCTGCTCCTGGCAGCCGAAGACCGCGGCCGCGGCCGTCGACCCCGACGAGGAGTCCGACGAGAACGACTCATACAGGTCCTCCTCGCCCGTGTACAGCTTCATGATGATCTCCGAGCAGAGAAAGTGCTTCTTGTAGTAGCCGTACTCCTCATGCGGCTCGCCGCTGAGCACCGGCGGTGTCACGAACTCCGTCAGCACCTCCTTGACCGTCTCGGGCTGTGTCAGCCACAGCCGGATGTCCGAGTCCGTGTCCTCCAGGATCTCCAGCACCGGGTCGATCGCCATGTCCAAGAACGCCGCCAGCGTCATCTTGCGCCGACCGGTGCCCGGCAGACCCAGCTCCTCCGGGTACGACGGCAGCGACCGCCGCCGGAACGAGTCCGAGTCGTCCAGGAAGCGCGACAGGCTCCCCGATCGCCCGCCGCGGTTTGTCACCACCTCCATGTCGTTCACCGAGAAGCTCAGCGTCGGGGGGATCACCAGCGCCGGTCCGTCCGCGTCCGCGTCATCCTCCTCTCCCTCCAGAAAGTCGATCGGGTCCTGGAAGTCATCGTCATCGTCGTCGTCGTCGTCCTCCTCCTCTTCGTCCTCCTCCTGTCTCTGGACAGTCTCGGCAGCCACGTCGATCGCCACGGGCGCGGTCTCCTGCATCTCTCCAGGCGCTGCGTCCGCGACCTCCGCGTCCGCGCGACTGTCCGCGGCCAGCTCCGCGAGCGTCACGGCCGGTCCCTGGACCTCCACTGGCGTCTCGACTGACGGCTTCACTGGCGTCTCGGCCGGCGGCTGCACCGGCACGTCCGCAGCCACCTCCATGCTTGTGTGGCGACTCTCGACTGGCGCTCGCTCGCTCTCGCCGGCAAGAGGCGGCGGCGGCGGCGGCGGCGGCGTCAGGCGGCGTCAGGCGGCGAGGACGCGTTTCCCGTCCCTCCCTCCCTCCGCGGCGGTGGCGTGGCGGCCCTTCTCGCGGCGCCAACTCTGCCGTCGCCGCGGAAAAGGGGGGCTGCGCGCTCGCTCTGCGGACGCTGATTGGCCGAAAAAGAGCCAGTAGCAGCGCTCATCTGGGAATCCGTTCAGCGCGGCGGAGTGATGGTCGAGAGTGACGCGCATCTTGAAGCGGCGCCGACCGACGGCGCCAATCCGATCGAGCGACCGAAAGCGCCGCCGGCCGACGCAACCAACGCCCATGGTGCGCGCGCGCGTCGCTCGACAGCTCCTGCGGTCGGTCTGCTCGTCTCTCCCCTCGCTGACACCACCGTCGTCGCCTCCACTCTCTGTCTGCAGACTGACGCTGTCGTGTTTAAGTACGCGTCGGAGCGAGAGCTCGAGCGGCTGGCCGCCTGTTTCTCCGTTGACGATTGCAAGCGGTCCGTCGGTGCGCGTGCATCTCCGCCCACTCGCTGTCGTACTCAACCTATTCTCTCTCTCTCTCCGCTTTCCTGCTGCAGCGCGCTGGGCGACATCTTCGGCGGCCGCGGACTCGCGCGCGATGCCGAGAGTGAGGAGCTCCTGGTCGATCTGTACTTTTACGCGTGCGGTACGCATCGCTCTGTCCTCTCCCACGAATCGCCAGCTAACTGCCACCGTCGCTGCCGTAGCTATTCGTTCTGCCGCGAGCAGCATTTCTCGACTGCCCAGACTTCCGCGCTGCTGGGCATCTACCACGAGCTCATGCAGCGCGACTTGGTCGCCGACAGCCTCACCACGTTGCCCGACAGCTATGCGCGCTTCGAGGCGCTGCTGTTCGCGCATAGCGTCGACCGATCGCCTAAGAGGTGCGACCCCGACTCGAGCCGTGCGCAGGATTGGCGGAGAGAGAGAGAGAGAGACCGATGTGGCGGCGGCTGACCCATCGCGCGGCATACCAGCGTGGGGCTCTTCTCACCGGACCAGGCGGCCGTGATCGTGGACTTCGTTGCGCACTCGTACTTCCGGCACCTGGACCTGTACAAGAGCATCTTCACGCCCTTCCGCCGTGTGTTCCTCGTCCAGAGAGACGCGAGCGACGTGCAAACTCCTCGAGTGGCTCGCCCGCTTGCCGAGGGTTTCCTCCACATCGTCCCCACCCCGGAGGTCGATCTACCCGACGACAAGCCAGGAGAGAGCGACACCAGCGACTCAGTCTAAGTCAAAGATCAACATATACTGCTACCTCGCTCGCTCACAAAACATGGGTTCAAAGCACTCGGATGGTGGTGTCTGCAGCTCTCACAACATTTCAGCGACGCTGCGCTGGATAACGAGGCGCCTCGACTCAAGCGCATGCACTTTGTCTCCGTTACTGCAGCTGGAACGAGTCGCGACGTCTCTACTCGATCACTTGGCGTACTTAGGATCGTAGAACTCGACGCAGATGCGACGCTCGACGCTCACAGCGGCGAACGCGAACACGAGCGACGCCACGTGCCGATGTATCGCCACAATGGATCTCTCGTTGCTCTCGACGTAAAGAACGACGCGGGAGCTATAGGCAACGGTTCGTACCGCACAGCTCAGTTGTGCGTTGCCGCCTGGTCACCCATTCTCGAGCCGACAATTTGATTGTTTTTGACCTCCGGCGTGGTAAGCACGCCTTGCTCTTGGCGAAGGAGCACTACATGGTGCTCACGGTCTCTCATTCGTTCATCAATCACCTTGCAAAGTCGGAGAATTGCGTCCGTCCACCACTTCCGCCTGAGCAACGAACAGCTAACTCCCGCATCGCGCGATACACGTCCGTCAACGCCGGCAACAGTGGCACACGCGGATCGGTCCGTTCTTCCCAGGCAACGAGCTCTGCGACAGATCGTGGGGCTCGAGCGGCGACTCTCCACTGTCGAACTTGTAGGATGCAATCCCGTCGATCCACACACTGTCGACGAGGTCTTGGCGTAGCAGCGCCGTGTGATCCTCCGTCACGTCAGCGCGCAGAACCACAAAGTCGGCGCGGTACCCCGGCGCCAGTTGCCCGAGCTGGGTCTCTTCCATCGCAGCGAACGCGCCGCTGCGAGTATAGATGGACAGCGCTTCGCTAAACGTAAGCGCTTCTCTCGGCAGGAACGCATTGCTCGGTTGGTCAGGCTTGCGACGGTAGATGGCGTCGAAGATGCCCTGGAATGGGTTACTCGTTTCAATCGGAGCGTCACTCCCGCCTGCGCAGACGATCCCGGCGTCCAGCATGGTCTTCCAGCAGTATGACCTCTGAAGGACGTGGTCGTCCAGCCGCTTCCTGGCGAACGACGCGTCCGTGACCGTAAATGACGGTTGGATGTCGCCAATGACCCCTTGCTCCTTCATTTGCTTGATGAGATCGTCGCCTAGGATCTGACAATGGGTCATGATCGGACGTTTGTCAGGCGAGATGTCCGCCTCTCGCAGTGCCATAAGCACTTGTTCCGCAGCTCGATCGCCTACAACGCGGCAAACTGCGTGGTTAGAGCAGCGCAACAGACAGGGAAGGAACATACCAGTCTGACAGTAGCCTACCGATGGCGTGTATCTCGACGCGGTAGCCCTTCTTCGTCGCTTCGGATATCTTCTTGATGAGATTGGCGTCCGTATGCATCAAGATCCCCTTGTTGTCTGTACCCCTGTATGGATAGCGCATTGCCGCCGTTTCCTATACAAAGATGTGATCAGCTCCCACGCGTCGGCACGACGCGCGTTGCTGTCCTCACTTACCGCTCCGAGGCTTCCGTCTGAGAAGATCTTGACGCGATCGCACGACAGTCGTCCCTCCTTCGTCCCCGGTAGCGGCATCTCCTCGCTGCCGATTTCATCAGCGGACGGCGTCATATACACACGAAGCGGGAGTCCGTGCTCTGCCTGCAGCTTCTTGTGAAGCCTCCATCCGTCGACATCGTTGGAGTGAACCGCAGTCAGTCCGAATCGGACGCACTGCTGAAGAGAGTTCTTCAGGTACTTCAAACGGAGATCTGGGGCCACAACGTACAAAATGAGTAACGCGCGGCCGGATATCGACGAAATTCCGGCAATACAGCGACAATTCACGCGTCGTACGCACCAAGGGACGGCTCGTTTGCGTGCTGCATCACGATTTCGACAGCCTGTAGGTCGTGGAAGATCCGCGACAGTCAGTACGCGCAACCAGATGTCCGCACAGTGTAATACAGTGCAGCAGAGCTCACCGACTCTCGCAGAATGCCAGTCACGCCGTTATCGTCGACATCGATGGCTCCACCGCCTTGGATCTCGTGGTGCTTCTGCGCGACATCAACACCGGCGACCTCGAGCGCCTTGGTGTTGACAGCAGCAATATGCCAGCATGCACGGTGCAGGATGACGGGGCGGTCCTTGATCACAGCGTCAATATCGTGGCGCGACGGATACCGCGCGGAGGGCGAGAGTTTGTCCTGTGCCCAGCCAAAGCCCACGATCCACGCCTTGTCCGGGTACCGCGCGTCGTAGCGGGTCAGCCGCGCTGACAAGTCCTCGAAGGACTCGCACCCGAACAGGTCGAGGTACTCGGAGCTCTCACCAAGCATGTACGCGTGCATGTGCGCGTCGTGCAGTCCCGGGAGCACGAGTCGGCCGCCCAGGTCCTCGCGCGGGACGTCCGCAGCTGCCGCCTCGGCGGGAAGCGCGCCGGATCCCGTGCGCACGATCTCCCCGTCGTCCGACACCAGCATCCACTCGGCGAACGCGTGCGCGTAGTCGCCCATTCCCCCGCGCCACTGCCAGATCTTGCCGTTCACGAACGCCTTCATCTCCTCCTCCGCCACCAGGCTGCGTTGCTGCTGTTGCACTTTCTTGCTTCTTGGATCGATCGATTTCTGCCCGACAAGAAGTCTTGCTTGTCACTTTCATGTTCATCACTCTCTATTACGCGGGGTAGGGCCGCTATCCATTCGTAATCAGTGTCGAGCGACCATCACGAGTGAGGCGGGTGGGGTGTTTGAACGCCAAAATGGCGCCGCTCGGGAATGGCACGCGGCGGCGGCGCTGCGTGGTGTTGGACGACGGCACGACGGTCAGTTGCTACGTCCGAAACACGCACGAGACGCACGCGGTCGTGGTGGAGCCGTCGGGACACGCGTACTCGTACATCCCGCCCGGCGGCGCGCTCACGCGGCATCTGACGCCGACGGCGCTGTCCGCACACCGGGAGCTGGTGCGGGACGCCGTCGCGCTGCGCAACCGGTTCGCGTGGCACACGGCCGCACCGCACGTACAGCCGTACGTACATCTATCGCTGGAAGACGGCAGTGCGGTGCGGTACCAGCGGCGGCTGCGGTCGACGCGCGCGCGGTGGCCCGGGAGCGGCGCGTTCCGGGTGGACGCGCTCTTCAACGCGCGCGAGCAGTGCTTCGAGCTGCAGTCAGTCGAGGGGCTCGCACGCGTCCGACTGCACGCGAGCGGGTTGCTCGTGGATCTTCTCTTCCTCGCCGAGGCGAGAGCGACCGCGGTCGCGACCACAGATGCGGACGCGGACGCGCAGGCCTCGGCTTTCGCCCACTACGCGACCGTTCGGCAGACCGTCGCGGTCGCCTGCGTCCCCGAGCAGTTCGCGCTGCCCGTCGCAATCCTGCTGCGCGCCAAGGCTGTGCACGATGCCGGAGAGCAGCAGACATTCGACTTTGAGCTGGAGGAGGGCCGACACCGCGTCGTGAGCGCACTTCCCGAGTCGTCCGCGTTCGCCGCTCGACCCGAGTTCTGCGCCATCGCGCCACCGGCGCGGGCGGTCCTAGCAAGTGCCAGCGCCAGCGCCAGCCCTGAGCCCGGCATCCCACTCCCAGAGATCCTGCGCGTGGCGACGATGCCGTCCAGACAGCTCTATGGCCGCGTCGCGGTCGAGGTGGCCGAAGACGAATCTGTGTTCTTCATTCCGAGCCGCAGCCGGCCGGAGATCCTAGTGCGTTCATCTGTCCATCCATCCGCGCGTTCGGGAGCACTCCCAGTCGCCAACTTGCTGCTTGCTGGTCGACTAACGTTGCGATCGTGGACCCCGCGCCGGCGGACGCGCGTCAGGTGTACTCGTTGCGCGACCGCTCGGTCTTGGCGTGTCGGGGCGAGTTCTTCAAGTGGATCCACGCGTCGGGGCGGCTGCTGCAGCAATTCACGATGGAGACGATCCCTCCCGCCGTCTCCCTCTCGCGCGAGGGCTCGAGGTGCGCGGCCCTCGGACTTTGCTTGTGTTGCGAGGGCCGGGAAGACAAGCGCGCGCTCACGACTTACGACTCACGGTGTTCTGTCTGCCTGCGTGCCTGCGTGCCTGCGTGCCTGGCTGTCTCCCTGCTGCGCAGCGCGGCGCTCCTGGCGTGGTGCCAACACACACAGTACCTGTTCCAGGCTTTTCGGCGCGCCGACCGAGGCGAGGCGGTCCTGAGCGCAGACTCCCTCGAGGTAATACTCCCGACCGATGCGGTCGCTCCACCAGCCGCAAACCTCTCTCTCTCTCTCTCTCTCTCACACACACACGCTCTCTCTCACTCTGTCCGCTGCTCGCTCGCGCAGCCGCAGGACTCGGAGGCGTCGGCCGCGATTGTTGAGGAAGTCGAGAACGAGCACGGCCGCTTCCGCGCGCTCCGGGACGGCACAGTGCGCGTTGCGTTTGCGGATCGCACGATCCTAAAGGTGCAGCGGGGCGGCGGCGCGTGCGTCTTCTTCTTCCCGGACGGCTCGGCGGGCGAGAGCAGCCTGGCGGCGGCGCCGCCGAGGCAGCGCGCGTACATCCAGCGCGCGCTCGAGTTCGCCGACTGGGCGTTCGCGACGCTCGACGAGCGCATGGCGCGCTTCCAGCAGCGGCAGCGCGCGCAGGAGGTCGCGCAACAGGAGCTCAAGCGGCTCCGTGTGCGTTTCGAACTCAACACGGGGAGCGGCCGCGCCGAGTTGGGCTCTCACTGCGGCCCAGTCGGCGCAGAGGCATCGCACGCGGACGCGTCGGCGCTGTCGCCCGAGGAGCTGAGCCAGGTGCAGAGCGACACGCGGCGCCACATCGCGGCCGTGGACCGAGCGCTGCAGGCGGCGCGCGCTGTGGCGTTCGGGAGCTTGCACTGACGCCAAGGCGCGCGCCGCAGCGGAGGCCGACGGACGCAACAAGCAACGAGAACGAACGCAAGGGACAGACGGACGGACCGACTGACGAGACAGGCCTCGAGGCGAGCCCTCGATTAGCAGCGGCCCGCGCAAGGCATGCAGGCGGTGCGCGCCGCCTACTTGCGCTTCCGCAGGGTCTCGTCGGCGGCCTCGCTCTCGATCTTGTGTACTGCGGCGGCGGCGGCCTGAGCCTGCGCGCGCGCCTGCATCTGCGCCTGCTGCATGGCCTTGATCTGCGCCTCGGCGGCTTTCCGCTGCGCGGCCATTTGCTGCTCGGCCATCTGATTCATGAACTGCACGGCCTGCGGGAAGATCTTGTCGGGCCAGCCCTCGCCTGCGCGCAGAGCAAGGAAGCAAGCAGTCGGCACAGCGGCGGCGCGGGTGAGTGAGCGAGCGGCCCAGTCAAGGCGAGAGCGCGCGGCCGAGAGGAGTACGCACCAGGTTTGAGCGCCTCGGCCTCGCGGCGCACGTCGTTGATCTCCTGGTTGATGAGCTCCTCGGCCATCTTGTAGCTGAGGAACGAGCCGTCCTTGAGGATGTCGTTCTTGCGCAGGCGCTGGATGCCCGTGCTCTCCGACTGGATCTTGCGGATCAGCGGGATGTCGGCCACGGCGCGCCGGAAGAGCATCTGGAAGCACTTGTCCGGCTCGCCCGCGTGCTCAGCCTTGAACTTGCGGTACGCCTCCACGTCATCGGGCAGCGAGAAGTCGAAGCCGTTGATCATGGCCTCGAGCGACTGGTCCACGTCGCTCGCCTTCTTGGGCAGCAGCACGCGCGCCGCCATCATCAGCAGCGCCAGCGTCAGCGCCGTCACCACGCCCGCCACCACCTGCAGCTCCGTCAGCGCCATCGTCTCCTCGGTCGGTCCGTGGGCGTCGCCGGGGGGACACGCGTGCAGGCTCGGAGCGCCGGGGTAGGAAGTTCCCAAACTGTGACCGTCTACGTGTCGGCCGGTCGGCGCGATGGATACCGGTTGTGTACCTGATAAACCGGTAGAACCACATGGTGTCGAGAATGCGTTTGAGGATACCGGGATGAAACTGAGATGAAACTGAGATGAAACCGGGATGAAACGGGGATGAACCGGGACGAAAACGGTCTTTTGCCGGTACTCAACCGCCAACCGTCATTGATTCCAAAGGATCTATTCCACGCATTGCCATGCCCGACCGAGCCTTTGCTGGCGACTGACCGACCTAGCATGTACGCGTGCGTGGTCTCGTCTAGAGCGCAGTCTCCTCTATTGAGCGCCGTCTACTGCGAGACCCACTGCACCTTGTCCGCGATGGGCTTGCGAGCGCCCTTCGGCGGCGCACCGGTCGGGTAGCCGACGTAGAACAGCCCGAGGCACTTGTCCTTCTCACCGAGCTTCAGGAACTCCTTCATCTGCGGCGACGCCGTCACAGGCGGACCTGAGCTCCAGTACGCGCCGACGCCGTGCGCAGTTGCTACCAGGTGCATGTTCTGAACGGCGCATGCGACGGCGGCGATCTCCTCGAACTCCGGCAGCTTCTCGCTCTTCTGGCGCTCCATGCAGATGGCGATCACGTACGACGACTGTGTCTTGCTCTCGATGGCCTTGTTGTACTTCTTCTGCAGGAACTTGTCGGCTGGGACCATCTTCTTGTAGATATCGGCCTGCAGCTCGCCGAGGCGCAGCAGCGACTCGGGCGAGTCGAACACCACGAAGCGCCACGGTTCGGTGCGCGCGTGCGTCGGTGCCCAGTTCGCGGCCTCGAGCATCCGGTCCACGATGTCGCGCGGGACCTTGCGCGCCGGGTCGTAACTCTCCGGGAAGATCGAGCGGCGCGCCGCAATCAGCTCCTCGGCAGTCCACAGGCGCTCGCCGTTGGCGTTGCGGTACGTCGTGACCGTCTTCTTGGTCGTGACCGCCTTCTTGCCCTGGAACGGGGCCAGCTCCGCGCGCAGCTTGAGCACGTACAGCGCCAGCGAGACGGCCGCGGCCGTCGACACCACCGCGACGGTCGAGGAGGCCGTCACGGACACCATCGTCTCGGTCCGCGGGGGTGTCGCGTCAGTGAGGGAGAGAACGGAGCGATGATCAGGACGGAGCAAGTCCGAGAATGGCGCGGGCAGCCTGCGGCTGGAGCTGACGGAATGATCTGAAATCATCATCTCGAGGGTGCAGAGCAGAGCGTTGCTGAATGGCTGGCAGCGCAATCATTCGTGCAATTCAGGCTGGACGAATCCGTTTGGGCCAGGGGTGAGCTTGCGACCCTACTGTGCCCTACTACTTGCCAGTTGTGATTCCCCTACTTGTCCGTACTTGCCCCTACTCGTCCATACTTGTCCGTACTTGCCCCTACTTGTCCCTACTTGTCCCTATTTTCTCCCTACTTTCTCCCTACTTCTCCCTACTTCTCCCTCCTTCCAACTCGGACCACACAAATGATCGTCTATGATCGTCACTCCAACAGCGTGAGGAGTGTTGCTGACGGAGCGTCAGCGAGCGCAGGCGCTGTTTACGGTCCTGATCGCTAAACACGCCAACTCTTGCAAAATGACGAATCACATCGACGGTTGCGTGGCGAGGATCGAGTGGATTGGACGCTGCACGCATTTCCCGACGAGCGAAGGCGTGCGATTGGCAGGCAACAGCTTCCAAGGCATTGATTGGCTTTTACTACTTTCGTCCAATAACTGCCGCATCCGACTCGGAGTCGAATCATCCAGCACTCCTGACGGAGAGTGCGTGCGGAGTACACCACCACCGTGGCCGCCAGAAGTTTCTGTTGACGAGCCTGCCTGACCGTACCGCTCACTACTATTGCCTGGCTCACCCGCCAGTACAGGAAGCGAGCCGAGAGCGGCGGTGGCAATGCATCGGCACGCGACGACCGCGCTCCCGCGCGCCGCGGCGCCCGCGCTCTCGGCGCTGTGGCCGTGGAAGAGCAACGTACCCCCGCGGCCGCACCCGCGCCGGTACCACGCGCGGTTCAAGTCGCCCGGGCGGCTGCACCAGCGCCGTTGGTGGACGGTCGCGGCTGCCGGCGGCCTGGCGCTCGCCGGCGTCGGCGCCAGCGTGACTGCCGGCCTGGCGCTCGACGCGCGCAGCGAGGAAGCGGAGAGCGGCGGCCGCAAGAGAGAGACTGGCGAGCGCGACCCGGCGCTGCCGACCTTCTCGTTCGAGCAGGTGCAGGCGCACACTGGCGCCAAGAAGAGCGGCACATGGGTCGTGTACAAGCATGGCGTGTACGACATCTCGCGGTTCATCGCGGCGCACCCGGGCGGCACCAAGATCCTGCTGGCGGCCGGCAGCTCGATCGAGCCCTTCTGGCAGCTCTACGCCGCGCACAACCACGCGGACGTGCACGAGATCCTCGAGGGTCTGCGCATCGGCAACTTGAGGGAGGAGGACGTGGCCATGCTCGAGCGCCTGCGCAAGGAGCGCTACGGCGACGGCCCGTACAGCCGCGACCCGCAGAGACACCCGGCGCTCAAGGTGAACTCGAGCATGCCGTTCAACGCCGAGCCGCCTGCCGAGCTGCTCATGGAATCGTTCGTCACGCCGAACGACCTCTTCTTCGTGCGCAACCACCTGCCCGTGCCGGAGGTCGACGCGGACAGCTACCGACTCAAGATCTCCGGCATCGGCATCGGGAAAGGTGAGCTATGCGGTGGGGAGGTGCGTCGGATATGCCTGCTCTAACCACGGTGCTGCAGACAAGGAGGTCGCGTTCACGCTGGACGAGCTCAAGTCCAAGTTCAAGCACCACACGGTGACGACGACGATCCAGTGCGCGGGAAATCGGCGAGCCGAGATGTCGGGCGTGAAGCAGGTCAACGGGCTGAGCTGGGACACGACCGCGCTGTCTACAGCCAACTGGACCGGCGTCCTGCTCTCGGACGTGCTCGCGAGCGTCGGCATCACGGACGAGGACTGTGGCGCCGAGCACGATTGCGCCGGCACGGACAGCGTGGAGGCGTGCGCAGGCTGCGGCTCGGTGATCCAGCACGTCCAATTCGAAGGGCTCGACGCAGACACGGAGGGCAAGACGTACGGCGCATCCATCCCGGTCGCGACAGCGCTCGACCCGCGGAAGGACGTGCTCCTTGCGTTCGAGATGAATGGCGAGACGATCCCTCGCGATCATGGCTACCCGCTGCGCGTGGTTGTCCCGGGGACGGTTGGCGCGCGGAACGTCAAGTTCGTGCATCGCATCATTCTCGCGCGCGAGGAGAGCCCGAGCTTCTGGCAGCAGCGCGACTACAAGGGGTTCCCGCCGAACGTGGACTACTCGCGCGACGACTACTGGAAGTTCGCGGGCGAGTCAATCCAGGAGCTGCCGGTGCAGTCAGCCATCACAGAGCCGAAGAACGGGGCGGTGCACGCCGTGGAGGATGCCTCGGAGAGCACCTTCGTGACCGTCAAGGGGTACTCGTGGAGTGGTGGCGGCCGAAACATCATCCGCGTGGACGTGTCGATCGACGGTGGCAAGACGTGGACGCCGGCGGAGCTCAACGAGTCGGGCAAGCGCCAACGCTACAACCGCGCGTGGGCGTGGACTCCGTGGGAGCTCGACGTGGAGGTCCCGCCGGGCACCACGAGTCTGGACATCTCGTGTAAGGCTGTCGATTCGTCGTACAACGTGCAGCCGGACACAATCGCGCCTATCTGGAACATGCGCGGCGTGCTGAACAACGCGTGGCACCGGGTGAAGGTGACGGTCGTGGAGGAGAAGGAGGAGGAGGAAGAGGAGGAGGAGGAGGAGGAGAAGGAGGAGGAGGGTCACGCGGAGAGCGAGGCTCCGGCGAGTGGATAAGAAGGCAGCAGCAGCAGCAGCAGCTACAGCGCAGCGGCCCCAGGCAGCCGGCGGACGTCTGTTTGTAATGCTCAACATGGGTACACAACAACCCAACGTGTCTCGTCTCTTGCAAGCTGGATCTGGCTCATCACGTCAGCAACCAGCATTCCGAGTCGCAATGCGCACCAATCAGTGATCCCCTCCCATCGTCGCCAGCATTCCGCCGTATCCGCGCGGTCACTCCTGCTCGGCAAAGCGGCGAGCGCGAGACCGCGGACGGGCCATGCTCGGCGCCGCGCCGCCCTCGGCGCTGCTGGAGGCGGCGCGCGCGGGCGACGACGCGCTGGCGCTGGCGCTGGTGCAGAGCGACGTAGACGCGGGCGTGGACGTGGACCTGCGCGGGCGGCGCGGGGAGACGCCGCTGATGCTGGCGGCGGCCGGCGGCAGCGCCGAAGTCGCGCGCGCGCTCGTGGCCGCCGGCGCGGACGTGAACGCGGCCGACGAGGAGGGGACGACCGTGCTGATGCGCGCGGCCGAGCGCGGCAGCTTGGAGCTCGTGCGGCTGCTCGTCGACGCGGGCGCCGACGTGAGCGCGGGCGACGAGGACGGCACGACGGCGCTGATGCGCGCGGCGGGCAGCGACAGCCTGGAAGCGGCGCGGCATCTGCTCGCGCGCGGCGCGGACGCGAACGCGGCCACGAGCGAAGGGGAGCGCGCGCTGGTGTTGGCGGCGGAGCGGGGGAACCTCGCGCTCGCGCGGCTGCTCGTCGACGCGGGCGCCGACGTGGACGCGGGCGACGGGGACGGCAAGACGGCGCTGATGGCGGCCGCCGAGGCCGGAGAGGCCGGCACCGTGCGGCTGCTGCTCGGCGCCGGCGCGTCGGTGGCGGCGCGCGGCCCCGACGGCTGGACGCCGCTCATGTACGCGGCCATGAGTAGCCGCGCGGCCGTCGTGGAGGCGCTCGTGGCGGCCGGCGCGGACGCCGACGCGGTCGACAGCAGCGGGTGGACGCCGCTGCTGCTCGCGGCCATGGGCGGCAGCTCGGAGCTCGCGCGGCTGCTCGTGGCCGCCGGCGCGCACGTGGACGCGGCCGAGCGCGACGGCTGGACGCCGCTGATGCTCGCGGCCGAGCGCGGCAGCTTGGAGCTCGTGCAGCTGCTCGTCGACGCGGGCGCCGACGTGGACGCCGCGAACCGCGAGGGCCGCACCGCGGTCTTCCTCGCGGCCGCGCGCGGCCACGGCGCGGTCCAGCGCCTGCTGATCCCGCTGCTCCGCGGCGAGGGCCCGGGCGCCGCGGCATGCGCGTCCGACGGCAGCGGCGCGCGCGTGTCGCTGGCCTCTCGCAGCGCGACGAGCTGGTTCGTGCCTCCGTTCGAGATCGCGCTGCCGGCGGCCGGCGCCGAGCAAGGTGGCGGCGGCGGCGGCGGCGGCGGCCAGCAGCGCCGCGCCACGTGGCTGGACGCCGACGTCGCGATCAAGCTGTTCATCCCCGCGGCGGCCGGCGCGACGTTCGCGCAGGAGCTCGGCGTGTGGCACCAGCTGCGCCACCCGAACGTGATCAAGCTCTTCGGCGCGTGCGACGTCGGGCTGCACCTGTTCGTCTGCGAGCTGGCCACCGGCGGCTCGCTGGGCGACTACGCGGCCGCCAGGGCTGGCGCCGGGCCCGCGCCATGGCGGCTGCTGCTCGAGGCGGCGCTCGGCCTGGCGTACCTGCACGAGCGCGGGGTCGTCCACGGCGACCTGCGCGGCAGCAACATCCTGGTCGGGGCCGACGGACTCGCCAAGCTCGCCGGCTTCTCGCTGAGCGGCTCCGACGGCGGCGGCGTGTTCGG
This sequence comes from Phytopythium kandeliae, assembly GCA_023338135.1. Lineage (NCBI taxonomy): Eukaryota > Oomycota > Peronosporomycetes > Pythiales > Pythiaceae > Phytopythium > Phytopythium kandeliae. Next base: position 5,075 of record JAADYC010000219.1, on the reverse strand, counting down.
CTCGGGCCTGTGGCAGGCGCCCGAGCGCCTGACGGGCGGCCGCGCGACCTTGGCAGCCGACGTGTACTCGCTCGGGCTGTGCGTCGTCGAGGCCGTGGCGGGCCGGCTGCCGTGGGCGGACGCCTCGGACGGACTCGTCACGTACCGGAAGCTCAGCTGGTTCCCCGCCGAGGACGCCGACAGCCCGTTCGCGCCCGCGCCGCTGCCTCGCGAGCTCGCCGAGCTCATGGCCTGCATGTGCGCGCAAGACCCTTTCCATCGCGCGACGGCGGCGGCGGTCGTCCCGATGATCGAGCGGCTCGCGCACGAGGAGGACGCCGGCCGCGCGCACGTGCCGCCCGAGGGAGAGGTCCTCCTGGACGCGGACGCCTACAAGGACGGAGAGCTCCTCCGTCTGCTGGACACGGTGCGGCTGCTGACCTCGCAGAGCGACGCCGACGGCCTGCGCGAGCTCGTGGGCGACGAGGTCCAGGCGATCTACGAACACCTCGCGCAGTCCCGGCGGCCGCACAAGCTGCTGGACCTCTACCACGTGCTGCTGTCCGAGTGCGTGTCCGTGCTGCAGCCCGGCTGGGAGCGCAGGCGCATCTACAGCCTCTCGTCGACCCGCGCGCAGGGAGACAACCTGGCGGCGGTCCAGCACCGCATGGACGTCATCTGGAGCCTGCTCGAGGGCTCGCAGTTTGACGGCGAGGCGCGGCGGCGGCGCTGGAAGGAGAAGCGGTCGAGGCAGCTCGAGCTGTTCGTGTCGGAGGTCTCGCAGTCGCTCGTGGTGCTGGACGACCTGGAGACGGAGGAGGATCGCGCCGCGTTTGTGGCGCTCCTCCAGTCGGAGATCGACGCGCACGGAGCCGACTACACGCCCGGGCAGCTCGCGGTGCTGCGCAAGGCGCTCGCCGCCGCCGCGAGTGGCGCGGGCACAGACGCCTTGACCTCGACGCCCGTGTGGTTCATCCCGTGGTACGAGCTCGTGGTGGACGACCTGCGGTGCCTCGGAGAAGGCGGCTTCGGAGGCGTCTTCCGCGCCAAGTGGCTCGAGTCGGACGTCGTGGTGAAGCGCCTGTTCTTCCCCCGGGCCGCGACGCGCGAGGCGCGGCAGGCGACGCGGCGCATGTTCCAGCGCGAGGCGGACATTTGGTTCGGCCTGAGCCACCCGCACGTCGTTCGACTCTTCGGCGCGTGCCACGTCGGCTCGCCCTTCTTCGTGTGCGAGTACGAGCCAAACGGTACGCTGCTCGAGTTCGTCGAGGCGCACCCGGAGCGGCTGTGGCGCAAGCTGCACGAGGCGGCGCTGGGCGTGCTGTACCTGCACGCACGCGGCGTGGTGCACGGAGACCTCAAGTGCAACAACATCGTGATCGGCCGCGACGGGCGGGCCAAGGTCACGGACTTCGGGCTGAGCGCGGCCGCGGGTCAGTCCGACGAGGCCGGTGCGCAGGTCTCCGGCGCGTGGCACTGGGTGGCGCCCGAGTGCCTCGCCGGCGCCGGCGCGAGGCCGACGTTCGCGTCGGACGTGTACTCGCTCGGCATGTGCGTGGTGGAGGCGCTGAGCAGGGAGTGTCCGTGGCGCAGCGTGCCGAACGCCGCCGTCAAGTTCAACGTGACGCGGCTGAAGAAGCTGCCGCCGCGACCGGCCGACTGCACCGACGCGCAGTGGGAGCTGGTGAGGAAGATGTGCGCGCACGAGCCCAGCGAGCGGCTGGCGATGACGACGGTAGTGGACGCGCTCGCCAGGATGGCGGAAGGAGTCGACCGGCCGAGCGGAAGAGTTGGCGACCCGCCAGCATCGCCGCAGCGCGCATTGGCAGTGGTTTCGGAGATGAAGCGGCGGCTCCGCTGCGACCAGCAGGTGGATGGCGCCGACAAGTGGCGCAGCGTGCTTGCCACCTTCCGGTTGCTATGGGACCGTCTCGACCATCTGCTCTTGACATTCGGCGGAGAGGATGTCGGCGACCTCGAGGGGCTTCACGCACTCGTCGAGAGAGCTCGAGAGAAGACGCTGTCGCTGCCGGAGTACTCGAAGACGCTCGTCCAGTTCACCGAGGTGACGCTAGGAGGGTATGCGCTCCACCGCGACCTGGACAAGCTGGTGGACGCAAACTTTTGGCGTGCGCGGGTCAAAGAGGCGGCGGTTCACGACTGGAAGGCCAAGTGTAGCGAATTCCTTGAGTCGCAAGAGGACGCGATCACTTAGAAGACCGTGGGCGTGCGTCTGGTGGTTGCCATGATGCTGTGTCGCATCGGACTGACCGCCAGATGGCTGCGTCTGGTGCTTCGACGACGGGCGAGCGACTCGGCGCTGAGAACTCGATAGTTTCCTCGAGAGCGGTGGGGAGGCAGATCCCGTGTCAAGCTTCGAGCCTGACTCCATGCGAGGCGAGTCCAGGAGCTGCCGACTCGGATCATCTTATACCGCTGTGTCATCTCTCCGGCAGCCGAGGGCACTGTCCCAGCCGAAGTTGATGTTCAAGATGTCAACACGCAGCGGGAGCGCCTCGTCGAGCCTCGGCAGGTCCTCGGCGCGAGCGACACCCAGCAGCGGGAGCGGGAGTGCCAGCGCGAGCGGGAACAGGAGCGGGAACGGGATGGACATGCCGACGCCCATAGCGACTGCTGCTGCTGGAGGAGCGACTGCGAGGCGACTGGGCGTCAATGCGGAAATGAACGCAGTCGTCGAGGAGAGCGGCGTGGCGGATGGAGAGCCGCGACGGCAGTACTGTGGGGCGGGGACTTGCACAGAGCCATATGGCAAAGCGTCGAGTGCTGGATAGGCACGAAACCAGCCAGCCAACCGCGATCGCGTCATGGATCAAGTGGCGGACCATGGCCGCACCACGGGTCACCCGCCACGTATTGACCGAGCACGTCGACCTTCAGCTCTCGCTGCTCACTAGATCGCGACCCAATCGCTTCAAGTTGAAGTGGTCGCCTTGTTTCTTGCCGAGCGGAAAACATGTGCCATGCTGGGAGGCGCTGTACCCATCCAGTACCCATTCAATCGCTGCGTCGATCCATATGGTTTTCTGCACCGTCTTGTTTGCAGCCAGCAAGACACGGTCGGCCGAACTGCGACGCTTGTAGAGCGGAGTTGTCCACCGCTCGGAGCAACTCACGGCCATCGAATGGGACGCGCGCAGGTGAACGATGACGAATCTTCGGCGCGGACGCCGGAGCCGCGCGCGTTGCCGTGCATTCCGAGCGGAAGCAGCCGTTCTTCTCGAGTGCGACAGCGGCGATGCGAAGCGGGTGCGAGGCGCATGAAGAGCCGATAGACGGAGGACGGAGAGCAGAGACGCTGCTGTTACTGTTGCTACTATTGCGGTGGCGGCGGCGGTGGCGGCGGCGGCGGTGGCGGCAACTCACGATTGCCCAGCGATGGCGAGACTCGGCAACTCGCGTTGAGAATGGGATTGAAATTCATACAGTTGCTATACAAAAGAGGGGAGTGAACGAGTTCTCAAGGCTACTGGGATGACCTCGGCGCTTGCGCATGGCGCAGCAGCCAGCAGGCGAGGGACAGAGCGGCATAGCGGCCGGAGGCTACAGCGACTGCAGTGGTAAGCGTCGACGGCGGCGAGTCGGCCGAGCAGACTAATCACAGCTGCCAGCGCCTCTCCGCGTCTCGCTGGCGGCGTCCGTTGATCTCGAGGCGCCGCTTCTGTCCTTCGATCTCTCGCGCCGTCAAATGCGAGGTGCCGTCGTCGGAGTCGGTGGTTGAAGGTGCCGTCATGAGCGAGTCCGTATCGCTTGTAGATGCTGCGGAAGTGTTTGAAGACGGCGGTGTCTGCTCGGCACTGCAGTGGCTGGCGGTGCTCCGCCACCGTCGCGCAGCGTGGTCCTGACTTTTCGCTTCGAGGCGCTTGCGGTAGGCGTAGGCGTTGTCACAGAAGGCAATCCACTCCGGGTCCTTCAAGAATGCAGCGAAGCGTGGTGCGACGCCGTGGGTCCGGGTGTCGAGGCGCTGGGACGTGGGCAGCTCTTGCTCCGAGGCTCCGATCTCCGACGCGATATCCTCTCCGTTCACAACCGTGACAAGCTGCAGCAGCTGAGACTCGGACTGCTGCTGCGGCTTCTCGTCCTCAGACTCGGGCTGATCGGCGTCTTGAGGTTGGGCGGCTACGACGACCTCATGGTTGGTGCCAGAGTTCTCCGCAGGCGTGGAGCTAGTCTCAGAGGAGATCGATGGTTCAGGAGTGACCGCCATCGTTCGTGGTCGTTGTGGAGGCTGCTGCTGCCGAGATCGGCGCTGCTGTTGCTGTTGCTGCTGCTGCGGTCGACCCAGGCGGAGCTGCTCTTCTTCGTGCCGGCGCTTGGCGATCTGATCGCGCCGCTCGACGTTGGCAGCCTGCTGCGCCAGCCAGCGTGGATCCTCTTCGTACTTTGCGAACCGCGACTTGACACCAGTGTACCGCGATCGGGTGCGGCGTGGGATCTCCATCGCGCCTGCACCGTCCGCCGTCGCGGTTGGCGCAGTGTCGGAGACAGGAGCGAGCGCACGAGCGTTGTTGTTGCGGGGTGTCGAGCTGCCAGTACGGGGACCAGTCGAGCACCGGTTGAGAGTGGGGCACGGCGAGCGATGATCAAGCACGTGGGAGGTCGTCGATGCGCCACGCGCGGCCTGGTGCTCGATCGACCGCGCCGTGACACGAGAGCCAGTCGTCGTCGTCGTCGTCGTCGTCGTCGTGGAAGTCGTCGGGATTGCCTGTCGGACGCGAGTAACAGCGGCGAGAGCGATGCGGGAGCGGAAGGAAGCCATCGTGCTGAGGTAGAGCGCTGGTCGAGAGCTGGAAGTGGTGGAAGCTGAAGGATGGAGGCTGGAGGGACTGGGAGGCGGATGCGGATGCGGATGCGGATGCGGATGCGGATGCGGATGCGGAGGACAGGAGGAAGATTCCAAAGTGAGGACAGCGAACGAGAGAGCAGTGGCGGCCGTGGCGGCGGCAGCAGCGGCGAGACGGATGGTTCTTCCTCGTCTTCTTGTTCGTGTCGGGGACATCCGTCACGTCAAGAAAGTTCGAGTCGAGGCGATTGCTCGATGGATGCAGATCCGCGGCGTAGGACACTGCGCGAGATGG
>JAADYC010000218.1:0-29659 GCA_023338135.1 Phytopythium kandeliae | reverse complement strand
CGGCTTGGGCATCCACAGGAACCTGCCCCAGAACACGATGAGCGGGATCCGCAGCGTGCGCTGGAAGAACGAAATGACGCTCCGAGGCGGGTTCCAGCGGCTGCGCGGTCCTCGCAGGCGCCACATATGCATACGCAGAGGTTAGTCTCGAGTAGTCGCGCTCGGCGTATCAGCGCCAATATGCCAGCGTACTCGTGGAGCCACTTCTCGCCGAAGGCAAAGGTCGGCACGAGGTCCGCACCGTGGCGAATGGCGAGCCGGATAAAGCCCAGGCGGCGGCTCAAGATGATCTCGTTCTACAGCACAGATGTCAACTCGGCTACGATGCGTCTGTGCGTGAGCGAGAGCCCGACCTACCTCTTTCGAGTAAGGGTTCGTCAGGAAGATCTCGGGGACGCCACCGGGGTAGACATAGACGCTGTGACCCGCCTCCAGCACTTGGTTCGCCGTCGATCGGGAGGCATCGACACAGCCAAGCCTGAGTGAGCAAGCGCCGAGGCGCCAAGCTAGAAGTGAGATCGCTCGTCGACACAGATGGCTGGAGGCGCGGTAACCCACCAAAGGCACAAGTCGCGGCCGAACGGAATGTAAAACATGGTCGACGCCCCGAGTACTGGTCGCCAGCATCCCACTCAGCCGCTCGACTCAAGTTGACAAGGACTCATCAAGCCAAAATCGCGCACCTCGAGTTGTAATGTCGGGGAAAACGCGCTCCCAGTTCCCTCCGTACGACGTCAGCCGCGACAGCACGATGATCCCGTGTGGATGGCAGCCGAAAACGTATTTGCGCGAGCTGTCGAGCTCCTGCTCTCGAATGATCTTGAGGCTGCGAGACCATAGCATGCCATCGCGGCTCGTAAGATCCTCGTCCGAGACTCGTGGGGGAGGAAATGTGTCCGTACCCGAGGTAGTGCGCGGTGAAGTTCCACATGGAGCACATCCGGAAGGCGTCCCATTCTCGCCCGGCCGCACGCTTGTGCGCTCCGTCCAGGAACGACGGCACGTACATCGCCACGAGCGCCGCTGCCACAAGTCCATAGCCCCACTGCCAGCACAACTCATTGCTCGATCGGAACCATCCGGAACGCTCGCCAGCTCTCGGCGTCGCGACGTACCAGGTATGCCCAGTACACCAGCGCGAGGATGGGGACTCCCCAGAAGCTGTAGTGGACCGTCGTGAAGATATACAGGTGCGTGGCGACAGCCTGCAGCCACTTGGGCACGCGCGAGTCCTCGCGGAAGAAAGGCGGCGCCGAGTGTTCGAACACTGCAGGTGCGTCCGCGCCGTCCTGGGGCTTCGCCAGCGACGCGCGCGCCTCGACCGCCGGCTCAGGCTCTTGGGACTCTCTCGCCGCCATCGCTTGCTCGCTCTCGACCGCCGCCGTTCGCCAACTGAGAGCGGAGCCCGCATAGGTCTCGATCCATCAGCGCTTCATTCCTTCCATCCATCACCGCCTCGCAGCTATCTGGGGGACGCTGCCGTCAGGAGACGTTCCATGGTTTCCATCCCACTTCAAGCAAGATACGTAAACGCACTCCCGCGAGAGAGGGACATATTGGCTTCATTCGAAGATACGTCCACTGCCATGTCACTCGCGCGAGGTGGAAGTCGCCCTACTGGATCACGAGGGTCTCGTCGTCGTCGTAGCCGAAGACGGCCTTGTACTGGCGGAAGAGCCGCTCGATCTCGGCGACGTACTGCGCGTGGACGGCGCGGATCTGCTCCTCGGTCGGCGCGTCCGTCTGCTGCGTCGCGATGGGCTTGCCGTAGACGACGCCGAAGCGCTTGCCCTCGGGCATGCGCTTCGGCATCCACATGAACTTGCCCCAGAAGAAGATCATGGGGATCTTGAGCGTCTTGCGGAAGAAGGCGATCACGCTCTTGGGCGGATTCCACACGCTGTGACGCCGCATTGGCCAGTCCGTCCGTCCGCCCATTAGTTCCCTGCTCGCCGCAATGGAGCCGCGCAGTAGGCACGTACTTGTACAGGAACTTCTCGCCGAAGACGAAGGTCGGCACGAGCTCGGCACCGTGGCGCATCGCGAGCTTGACGAACCCGAGCCGCTTCTTGAGCACGAGCTCGTTCTGCCACCCGCCGCAGCACCACCGTCAGGCCACCGATCTCTCTCCTTCTTCACCTCCTCCTCCTCCTCTTCCTCCTCCTACTACTACTACAGGTACATATGGCGCGCACGAACCTGCTTCGTGTTCGGGTCGCACAGGAAGATCTCGGGCACGCCGCCGGGGTACACGACGATGCTGTTCCCGGCCTTAAAGACCTTGTCCGCCGTCGAGCGAGACGCGTCGACGCCGCCGAGCCTGCCGCGAAAGTGGTGCCGCGCGTGAGCTAGCCCGTCTCGTTCCCACAGCTGTCTGGCATGCAGCATCGAGCGCGTGCTTACCACAGACACAGCTCGCGACCGAGCGGGACGAAGAACATGGTCGACGCGCCGAGCGCTGCCGGATCGATGAGCAGCAGCGTCAGCGGGCTCAGTCGCGGGGCTCGGCGCCGAGCCGAGGCCAAGCGTCGCGGCGAGACGAGACGCACCGCGTGTGACGATGCCCGGGAAGTACTTCTCCCAGTTGCCGCCGTAGGTCGCGATGCGCGAGAGCACGATGATGCCGTGCGGGTGGAAGCCGAAGATGTATTTCTTCTTGCTGTCGAGCTCCGCCTCGCGGATCACCTTGATGCTGCGCGCGCCATGGACAGACAGACAGACGGACGCACGGACGGATACAGTGACGGTCAGTCACTCGACAGGCCAAGACCACGATAGATAGCGCGCGACTGACCCGAGGTAGTTGGTGCTGATGTTCCAGATGCGCGACTGCCGGAAGCCCTCCCAGGCGCGGCCCATGCCCGTCTTCTGGGACCCGTCGAGGAACGATGGCAGGTACAGCGCCACGAGCGCGACGACCACGAGTGCGTAGCCCCACTGACAACACGGCAGGAGCGGCGGTGAGTGCTCCCGTTGCGACGCGGGCGGTCGCTGTCAGCGATCTGGTGCCTGCGCACCTGGTACATAAAGTAGAAGAGCACGAGGACCGGGACGGCCCAGATGTTGTAGTGGATGAGCGTAAAGCTCCAGGCGTCCTCGACCACGGTGCGCAGCCACGCGGGGCAACTCGCGGGGAAGAACTCGGGTGCCTCGTACACGAGCACGCCCTCTGGCAGCTCGGCCGGCTTGCGCGTCGCGGCGGCGGCGGCGGCGGCGGCCTGCTCCTGCTCGGCGGCCGCGTCGCCCTTGGACTCATGCGCCGTCATGCTTGCTAGCTGGCTGGCTGGCTGCTGCTGCTGCTGCTGCTGCTGCTGCGTCGGTCGGTCTGCTTGGGGAGCACCTGCGCGTTGGGATCTGCCGCGGAGGCGACGAGCGCGAATGCGAGACCGCTGACCACCACGCAAAGCCCGGCGGCGGCGATGACTCGACTGCCGGCGACTCCGATGTCATCATGGATATGCGCCGTGCTGTTGACGTCGACGACGAGAGTGGATGGGCGACCGTGATGTTTGACACACACGCAAATTGATTGGTCCAAATTGAGATCACAGCTTCTATGATTGGGCGTCACTCGAGTTCGAAGTTTTGCGCCTATTGATTGGGCAGATGTTTGCTCCACCGATCAACGAACCACAACCGTTAAATGGTAGAATGCCGACTATTTGTTTCTTCCAATGTCAGCATGCACTCTTCTCTTCAAAGTGCTGGTATTGCTAGACATCCCTACCGGAGAGCCAAGTCGCAGTCGAGCAAGTGAGCGGCGTGGATTCCCGTCGTTGGGAAACAGTCTGAAATGACAGCGATTACGCGAAACAGAATGTAGGTAGTAGACTCGTCCTCGTGACGCCGCCGCCGTCGCGTTGAAGAAAAGCGCTCCTCCGGCCAGCGCGCAAGCTCTTGGGATCCCGGGACGGCTCGCTCGAATGGAGCTCGACGGAGGCGGAGGCGGCGGCGGCGGCAGCGGCAGTAGCAGCTCGGTAGACGCGGATGCGCTGGTCTGCGCGGCGCGGCGCGCCCTGCAGGAGAAGAACATCGACGCGGCGCGGCAACACTTCCTACAGCTGCCGGAGCTGGAGGCGCGGCGCGGCCGCTACCTCGAGGCCGTGCTGCGCGACTTCTACACGGCCGGACTGTTCGACACGCAGGCGCTGCTGAGCTTCCTCGAGAGCCTGCCGAGCTGGCAGTGGACGCTGGACGGCTGCGAGGTGCTGCAGCGCGTGAACGAGGCGCTGCGCGTGCCGGCGGCGGCCCTGGCGGCGGCCGCGGAGGCGCCGAGCGAGCGTCCGCCGCAGTTTCCGCAGCTGCCGCTCGCCTTCTTCCTGCACAAGCTCATGAGCCACCTCGAGGGCGGCGTGCGCGTGCGCGCCGAGAGCTACTGGTACGAATGGGTGAGCCCGACGATGCGCGCGGTCGTGACGGGCCAGGAGCTGCTGATCGAGACGCTCGGCCGCCGAGAGCGCATGTACTCGCCCAACGACGACTTTGTGTTCGACCACGACCGGCGCCACGTGTTCACATGGGCGAAGGACTGGTCACCGGACGCGAGTAAGGACCGGTGGCGCCTCATCCCGGCCAACTCGCAGAAGGACTGCTTCCTCATACAGAGCGTGCAGCACGGCGAGTACCTCTACGCGGCCGACTACGCCAAGTTCCGGCGCGACGAGCAGGGCCACGCACGCTCGCGCGTCTTCCTCTGGCGCCGCAAGGGCGAGTCGCCCGGTGCCTCGGGTCACTGGCAGCTCGTGCCGCTCGACGCCGACCGCCGAGACGTCTTCGCGCTCTACAATGCCTACCAGAAGGAGTTCCTGTACGCCCCGGGCGACATGTTCGACCGCGAGCGGCGACACGTGCTCACGACGCGCGCGCGGCCGCGAGAGCCCGCGTGGCTCGGCGAGCGCCAGTGGCGGCTCGCGCCGGCGCACTGCTCGGCGATGGAGCAGGGCATCGAGGCGTTCTTCGCCAAGAACTACCCGCTCGCGGTCGAGCGGCTATCGGACGCGCTGCGCTCGCTGCCGGACAACACGGAGCACGTCAAGTGCTTCGCCTACCGCATGACGGCCAACCTGCGCATGCGCCACTTCGACCTCATCGAGCGCGACTTTGTGCGCATCCAGGACCTCGGCGGCGACAAGGCCGCCATCTTCCACGGCCTCGCGCACCTGTGGGAGGAGAGCGCGACGTACCTCGCGACGATCGCGGACCAGGTCGCTGAGAACCCGTTCTTCATGCACCACCAGCTCGCGCGCGGCGACCACTTCTTCGTGCGCAAGGACTACCAGGCCGCCGTCGTGTGCTACCAAGAGGCCGCAACCGCGGTCTCTACGTCCTCGGACTCGGCGGACGCGGGCTCGGACGCGGACGAGAGCTGCGAGACGAAGCGCAAGCGCGCGCGCGCGTACGTCTGCTGCGCCAAGTGCTTCTACGCGCTGGACGAGGTCGAGAACGCGCTGCAGTACCTGTCGATCGCGCAGGGCATTGCCGACCTGCCCGTCGACAGCGAGGCCGCGATCCTGCTCTGGATGGGCAAGTGCCAGCGCAAGCAGGCCGCGTTCGACGAGGCGCTGCGGCTGCTCGAGAGCGCGTTCGACCGCGCGTCGGCGGCCGCGACGCGCTCGACACCGTCGGCGAACGCGTCGCTCAAGCGCTCGATACTGATGGAGATGAAGGTCGTGGGCATCATGCGGCGCAAGATGCTGGACGCGCTCTTCAGTCGCAGCGGCGAGGCGAACGGCGCCGGCGACGGACCCGGCGCGGCCAGCGAGGCCGAGAAGACGCTGCAGCAGGTCATGGACCTGTTCATGTGCCCGCTGAGCATGGAGCTGATGGACGAGCCGGTCATGACGCCCACAGGCAACACGTACGAGCGCGCGATGATCGAGCGCCACCTAGATGTGAACGGCAAGTTCGACCCGCTGACGCGCGCGCCGCTGACCAAGGAGCAGCTGTACCCGAACCGCGCGCTCAAGCTGCTGATGGAGACCATGCTGAGCGAGCACCGCCTCGGGCTCTTGCTCGCCTCATGCGCGGCCTAAGCGCGCGCGCACGCATCCGCGAGGGGAGGAGGCGAGCGGGCGGGCGCGTGATCGCTCTGATCGAGGAAGGAATGGACCGGTTGGTTGGCTGGCTGGCTGGTCGTCTAGGTTGAAGCGCGTGTGGGTCGGCCCAGATGGTCGTCTGGAGCGCCAAGTATGATCGGATCTGATAACGCGTGTGGGTTGGCCAATCAAACGTCCGCGAGCGAGCACAGTTGTCCAATCAAAGGCCGCCATTTGAAGAACATGCGCACGGCGCTCCCCAAAAGACGCAACATGGGTGGAAAGCTCTCGGCGATGACAAGCATGGGCTTTAGATAGACCATCGCCGCGAGAAACCGCCCGGCGCGACCACTCTCGAATTCCCACGCGACCGCGCAGACGAGCGGGCATTGAGTTCGGTGCGTCGCAGCGCCTGGCGCGTCTGGCGCCGCCGCCGCGCGCTTTCCCTTGGAGAAATGTCGCCCAAGATGGCGCCGCCGCCGTCCAGCGCCAGCGCCGGTGAGGCCGCCGTCGCGACGCTGATGCGCGTCGTCGGCGCGTCGCTCCTGCGCTCGGCCGCGTTCCTGCGCGACAATTGCTGGGGTGCCTATAGCGCCTCGAGCCGCACGCTCCACGCGCTCCACCGGCCTGAGGTGCGGCTCGTGCTGCGCAGGCGCTGGGCCGCCCAGAGCGCCGTGCTGCTGCAGCTGCTCGCGTGGACGGCGCACACTGTGGGCCGCAACGTGCGCGGCTCGATGCGCTCGGCGCGCGCGCGCTGGGGCGAAGCCATGCACGCCGCGCTCATGGACACAGCGCTGCGCCTCATGGGTGCCAACGCCCCGCTGCCCTCGATCGAGTTCGACGACCACGGCTTCTTCGACGAGTTCCACGCCGTGCTGGAGCCGCACCGCTCGACGCCAAGACTCCGCGATCGGACTGCAGCCGCGACTAGGACCGCTTCTGTCAGCGGTAAGCCCGAGTCGAGTCCAGAGGACGAGTTTGAGCTGCTGCCTTCCGCGCGCGAGGACCCAGCGTTCTACACCGAGGAGAGCTCCGAGAGCGAGCACAAGACAGCTCAGCCGGCCGACCTGGCGCTCAAGCGGACCGACGCAGCGGGCGGCGCTGGACCCGACCCGCTGGCGAGTCCCGTCTGTCTCGAGAGCTACCTCTGCGGCTGCGGCGAGTGCCCGCAGTACGAGGCCATCGCGCAGGACGTGGACGCGTACGCGACGTGGCTCGACGCGGGCGACAAGCGGCGCGCGACGCGACTGCTGCAGGCGCTGACCACCTACAGCGAGGGTCTCGAGTACTCTCGCGAGATGGTCGTCGCGGCCGAGGAGTGTCTCCAGGTGTGGCAGGGCGACGAGGACCGCGCGTTCCGGTCCATGGCCGTGCTCTTCGACGAGGTCCCGCGCCTGTGTGCCGGCAGCGCCTGACCTGACCGTCGATTCCCCCGTTTTGACTGCGCAGGCGGCACGAGGTCCGCCCAGCGCTCGCCAGTTCTAAGCCAAATAATGCACACACGTAATGCAGCAGCGCCGCGGGCTCACCGCCGCGCTCGCGCGCCGCCGAGCGCCTTCTTGGACCCCGACTGGCCGATGCCCGCCTGTTTTCGCTTCCGCTCCCGCGCCTGCGCCTTCATCTGGTGCAGCTTGGAGCCCGCGAGGTCGCCAAAGTGCTGGAACGAGTCGCTCCGAGCGCTGCTCGTCCGCCTGCTCGCTCCTCTCGTGCCCGTCGCCATCAGCGCCGAGGACGACGATGACGACGACGACGACGACGAGACCTTGAGCTGCGTCCTCTTTCGCTTGCCAGGGATGTTGTGGAATACAACACTCTTGGCGGCGACGACGTCCGACGGGTGCACGTCGAGCAGCGGGATGCCGAGCGCCAGACGGTCGGCGTCGCGCTCGCGGCGCTTGATGCGCGCCTTCTCCCTGCGGAAGCCCGCGCGCAGCGCGGCGTTGCTGGCGTAATCGTCACGGAACTGCTCGTCCTGGCGCGCCAAGAGCGCGTCCAGACCCCTCGCGCGCTCGCCGGCGGCGCGGCGATCGTCGACGTCGTGCTCCAGGCGGAAGAACGGGTCGTCGCGGATCTGCTGCGCGACCTCCGGCGCGTTCAGCCGCTCGGTCGAGCGCTCGGCGTCCGCGTCCGCGCTGTCGCCGCCGCTGACCTCCGCGTCGGCGAGCGTGGCCTTCTTGCGCACGCCGCGCACCATTTCGTAGCCGCGCGCGGCCGGATCCGTGCGCACGAGCATCTCCTGCTGGCACGCAGGGCACTTGAGCCGGAACTCGTACACGGGCGTGCTCAGGTACGCGCCGGCCGCGGTCTTGCGCGCGTTGAAGCGCACGCCGCGGCCGATGCTCGCCGTGCAGGCCGTGCACGCGGCGTCGAAGGGCATCTCGAAGCGCACGACGAGCGAGCCATCGCGCTTGGCGCGACCGCCCAGCGGGTGCGACCCGTGGAAGCGGTTCAGCGACCCATGCTCCGGTCGCCACTCGCGCGGGTAGTAGTACCCGTCCGCTTGCGCCGCCGCCAAGCTCGACATGCGGCGGCTGCTCCTCTTGGCGTTGGCCTTCGCGCGCGCCTTGGCCTTCCTGCTTCTCGCGGCTTGGGCGAGGAAGCGTCGTTGAGGGCGTCAGTGGCGGCCGCTGGGGTATTTTGGGCGAATCATTGCTGCTCGCAGGTGGGTTGTATTTCTACCAATCCAACGATGGAGGCTAGGGCTATAAAGACTGTTCGTGCAAAGATATGTGCGGCGCGTTCTTGGCTTCCCGGTAGCCCAGTCGGCGCTTGCGGACCCGGCGGGCGTTTTGCGACCTTGCCGGCGCGCCATACAAACTCCTTGATCCGGCGTGGGAACGCTCTGGACCTGGCGACGACCGACGTCAAGCCTCGCGGCTAGCTCCACGCCGGGGGCGGAAAAGAGAGAGAGAGAGAGAGAGGAGAAGGGGAAGGAGAAGGAGAAGCAGGCGCGTCCGCTGCTAGCACCTGCCAGTCTGTCTATCTGCTGCCGCGCGGAGAGGAGAGCGACGCGATGACGCGGCGCGGAACCAAGGCGACGACCCACGTGCACCGCGCGCACGCGTCCGCGGGCGGCAAGCACGACCTGATGCTGCACCGGCACCGACTGCTGCGCCGCACGGCGAGCTTCGTGCTGGCGCGCAAGTACCGGCTGAACTACCCGGCCTCGCGCTTCGAGTACGTATCGCGGTTCCCCTTGTCGCCGACGGATCGAATGCTGGCAGTGGGTGTAAACGTGTGTGCATGATGTGGTGCTGACCTCACTCGCCCCTCCCTCCCTCCCTCCTCTTGTGAACAAGCCCGTGGCCGACGGAGAGCGAGCTGCGCGAGATGAGCAATGCGCGGTACGCGGCCGCGGCCGGCGGGAGCGGCAAGGGCGGGGCGGAGACGGCGGCGAACGGGCAGCTGGTGAGCGCGTTCAGCGGCCCGAAGGGCTACTCGCGCGACGAGCTGCTCAACTTTTGGCGCGAGCTGTCGGTGGTGGCCAAACGGCGCCTGCTGCGCATCCGCCGCGAGGTGTACCTGACGGCGCTGGACGAGTTCCTGGTTCAGCAGAACCTTTGTTGCGAGTGCCACGACAACGTGATCGCGGAGTGGGAGGATCACGAGCGCAAGCGCTCGGGTAGCCGCTCGCTGCAGGATATGTTCAGCGTCTTCCCGCCATTCCTGGACGACGAGGACGACGAGGACGTGGACGACGAGGACGTGGACGTGGACGACGAGGAGGACGAGGACGAGGACGCCTTCAGCGGGGACATGAATGACGACTCGGACGAAGAGATCCTCGAGACGGACGACGCGATACTAGACGATGACGAAGTGGTGTTCAAGTACGAGCTAGAGCACGGACATCGACGAGGAGCAGGGCTCGGCGGTGACACGGTCGCCGGTGGTAGCCACGCGACGATGCTAACGGACGAATACCTGGCCGCGCTCGAGGTGGGCAAGCGCCAGGAGGACGAGCTGCTGCGGCTGATCCAGAAGGAGGAGCGATACATTATTATCCGGGAGGATCACTCGGACTTCATCATGGACCTGATCCGCTGCGGCGAGCAGTTCAGCTATTTATCCCCCTTACGCCCGGGATTCGACGGGGATGAGAGCGACGAGGACGACGAGGACGACGCCGAGTGCCCGGGCGCCAACACGTCGCACCTGGCGCAGGAATACCTGCTGGAGGTGCTCGCAATAAAGTTCCGGGAGCAGGTACGTGCGCATGTGTCTTCGCGGCGAGCGTATCGTACACCATACGCTGCTTTGAGCGTGTGAAGACCTCTCGTCGCTGACTTGTGTGGGTTGTGACTGCTGTTGGCAGCTCGAAGACGCGTACCAGGAAGCGCTTCAGCACTCGCTGGCCGTCCAAGCTGAGTTGCTACGGGACGAGCTGGCGGATCTCCAGGCGAGTCAGAAGCAGGCGAGCTCCAGCACCAAGAAGAAGAAGAACAAGGAGAAGAAGAAGCGCAAGAAGAAGGACGCGACCGCTGTTGCGTCGATGCCTGCGGCTCGCCCCAAGCCGACAGCAGAGACGAAAAAGGCACCGGATGTGAATGCTGTTCGTCAGCCGTCCCCAGACAGCAAGAGCCGCTTGAGCAACAGTAAGCTACTGCCGAGTGAGGACCCGTTGAAGGATGTCGGCGGGTCTGTTTGGAGCGGCATGGACCTAAATGCCGAGGCGTGCGACCCGGAAGACGACGAGCTCGACCGCGAAGTAGAGCAGTTCCGCCTGCTGCTGGAGAAGATCAACGCGGAGAGCTCGGTGCGCACCAAGAAGAAGATTGTGCTCCCGCCGGGCACGTTTGCGCGGCTCTCGTCGATGGCGGTATCGTGACGGCGCGAGTCAGGAGCTCCGACTCGCTCACGCCCGCACGCAGCCAGCGATCGGTGCCAAGCCCTCACTACACGTCGTTGGGAGGGATGGCAGCAGCGATCTTTATGGTAGAAGACACAGGAAAACGAGAAACAAGAAGAGTAACACGCACACGCGTGCCCCAGTGCCCCGACGACGCAAGCAAAGCGAGGAGCTACTCGATCTCGCTCGCAGCACCATGTGCATTTCTTTCGCGTGGTTTGGACACTTGCAGTGGTCCAGGCGCTGTTACCATGCTAGAGAGCGTGCTGAAGCTCCCTAGCACCTCACAAGTTATCCTGTGAATGCGTGTTGCAGGCGAACAAGAGGATCGCGTTGAAGACGACGAGCGAAGAGAGCGCGCGCCATAATCTCGGTAGTCGCTCAAGCGTTGCCGCCAAAAGGGTGTCACTGTCGCGGGGAGTGACATGAAGCGGCGACTGGTCGATCCAAACGCAAGCCGAGCCAGCGCTTCAGTTGCCAATTTGGCCAGAGGTGGCGACTTGGTTCAACTTTCGTTGCTGCGCTCGATACTAAAACTCAATCAAAGAAAGGACAACGACTCGGGAGCATGCGGCGGTCGGCGCGGCAGCGGGTGCAGCAGCCAAAGCCCAAGGCTACGGAGGAGAAGGAGGAGCGCCGCAGCGAAGGAGAGGAAGACAGCGAACGCGAGGATGCTGCTGCGTGTGACGTCTGCGGGGTGGCGAGCGCGCGCGTGACGGTGGCGTGCGCGACTTGCGCCAAGCTGTTCCATCTGTCATGCTTGACGCCGCCACTGCGCCGGCGGCCGCCGCTGGAGGACATGTGGCTGTGCTCGGGCTGCGCGGAGGTGAAGGACGTGACGGCGACTCAAATGGGAGGCGGCGTGGTCGCTGAGAAAGCGGGCAGCGGATCCCGGAAGCGAGGCGCGAACAGCGAGCGGGAGGCGAAACCGACGCTGGAAGATCTGACGATGCCGGGATCCGAGTCGGACGACGCGGCAGGCGCTAGGAAGAAGCGACGTACATCGGCACGCTCTGGCAAAAGTGCGAGGGTGACCGAAGAAGGCAGCAGTGGCGACGACGCGAGCGTCAAGGAGCGTACTGGCGCGCGCTCTAGAGCTACGAGCAAGCTTAAGGAGAGGAACGACCTGACTCCCCCAGCGTCACTCCCGCGCGTGAAATCTGCAGCTCGAGGCAAGGCGCCGCTGAAACGCACCAAAACCAAGAAAGCGACTGCGATTGCCGATGAGAATGAGAAAGTGCGTCCCCCAAGTGCTCGAGCGTCTGCAAGGCGCGTGGCTGCCATGAGAAAAGTGGTGGTTACTGATGATGATGACCAAGAGAGCGCAGACGACTTTGACGACAGCGACTTTGAGGACGAGGAAGACGACGACGATGGCGACGACGAGAGCGTGTCGCTCTCCGATGAGGATCTGCCTCTCCGCAGTGCGCGACGACAACAGCAGCGTCAGTCGGCGGCAAATCGGCACAACCGGCGTGCTTCTCCTGCTCCAGCGCGCACACCAAGCCCAAAAACACGAGCCTCGCCAGCCTCGCGTCGATCTGCAACTGGTGACAACAAGAATGGCAGCGATGCCGACTCCTTGGACATCCCTACCTCACTGCAGGACCGTGCCGGAGACACCGATGAAAGTGCTGAAGTCGAGGATGAGTACGAAGGACCTTCCTACTTCATCGAGTATGCTCCAAATAGTAGAGCGAAGGTGAGCCGCGCGGATTGCATCGAGCGCTGTGATTGGCGTCATGCTCACAGCACGTCTGTTTTGACACGCAACAGTGCAAGAGCTGTGATCAGAAGCTGCTGGCAGGGACGATCCGCGTTGGCGTTCACGTTCGCCACTCCATTTTCGGGCTGACTACGTACTACAAGGTGATGTATTCGAGTAACTTTCACGGAGCGTCTCGCTCATCGCTTCTGCGGTCTAACCAGTAATCTGGTGCAACCAAACAGCACCTGGAATGCACCCAGCTTTGTTTGCCACGTGAGGATAGCGACGGTGCTGCCAAGGACGAGTCTGCTACAACGACGGCACTGATCTCTGGCATTACGTCGCTCAAAGCTACAGACCAAGTGCTTGTCTCCGAGTTTATGACCAAGAACACTGCCGATGGCGTCGTGGACGAACGCACCGAAATTGAGGAAGATCACTACACGAAGAAGACTCGCATGCCAGAAAGAAGCCCGTCTCCATTCCTGACAGCTGAACTGTTGCCTTACCAGCGCGAGGCGCTCGCGTGGATGGTGGGACAGGAGGAGAGCAAGTACAAGGGCGGCATCTTGGCGGACGAGATGGGCATGGGGAAAACCCTCCAAGCAATCTCGCTGATCCTCGAAAAAGTGCGCATCGACACTGCGCCTGGTACGAAAGGGAAGAAAGCGTCGATGGTGCGCGGTGGGACACTGGTGGTGTGCCCAGTGGTTGCTGTCATGCAGTGGAAGTCGGAGATCGAGCGCTTTGTTGAGCCGAACCGAGTATCGGTGTACATCCACCACGGAGCCAAGCGCGATGACCTCCCGTCACGAATTGCGTCGTACGACATTGTGCTCACAACGTACTCGATCATTGAGAACGAGGTGCGGAAAACGCTCGGATGGTCCAAGGTTGCATGCAAGTACTGTAAGAAGAAGTATCTCCCCGAGAAGTTGGTAACGCACAACAAGTACTTCTGCGGACCCAACGCGAAAAAAACGCAGAAGCAAGACAAGCAGCAGCGGAAGACCTCGAGACGGAAGCTTGCAGCGGGGGAAGAAGCGAGTGACGATGAGGACGACGATGGATACCCGAAGAAACCTGCACCGAAAGGCAAGGCGAGAAATACACCCAAGAAGAGCGCGAAGAAGAAGGTGCCGGACGACTATTCGAGCGGCGATGACGCACCACTCGTGAAGAAGGTGAAGGGTAGATCCCCGCTCCACGAGATCAACTGGACGCGCATTGTGCTGGATGAAGCGCACTACATCAAGGATCGCAACTGCAACACTGCCCGAGGTGTGTTCGAGCTCAAGTCGGATTTCAAGTGGTGTCTGACCGGTAGGAATCCTGTGCTTTCTTCCTTGCTTCTTGGTGCTGAGAGACTTCTTGCGTTTGTTCTTTGCGCGCACTAGGAACGCCGCTGCAAAATCGCATCGGAGAGCTCTTTTCGCTCATCCGTTTCCTTCAGATCCCATCGTATGCGTACTACCACTGCACCGCGTGCGAGTGCCAAATGCTGGATTTCAAGTGCGTATCCTCATTTGCAGCAGATGGCGAAAGACTCGCTTTGACTCATTCTGATCGTGACGATACTCTGCACTGTGCTTGCAGCTTTCCCGATCGGAAGTGCCCCAAGTGCACACACACGTCAATCCAACACTTTTCATTCTTCAACAAGAAGATTGTCATCCCGATCCAGGCCTACGGGTATGTGGCGGAGGGCAAAATCGCCATGCTTCGTCTGCAGAACGACGTACTCCAGCATGTAAGTCGAATGTGTCGCCGCTCATGCTGATGGAAGTGGAGCGTCGTACTTACGCCATAATCCATGTGTCCGCGCTCTAGATCCTGCTTCGGCGTACCAAGGAGGGCCGCGCTGACGATATTAGCCTCCCCCCGAAGCTCGTGCGCATCCGGAAAGACCGGCTAGACGAGCGCGAGAATGACTTCTACGAAGCCATCTACACCCAGAGCCAAGCTCAGTTCAACACTTACGTGTCCTCCGGTACGCTACTCAACAATTATGCGCACATCTTCGATCTGCTCGTGCGACTGCGTCAAGCGGTGGATCACCCGTACCTCGTGATCTACTCCAAGTCCAACCCGGCGCTGCAGCTTCCGATCTTAGCGGCGAGCGATGAGGTGCCGTCGACGGTTTATCCAGCTATCAGGCCGGTGGTGGAGCAACAGCCGCTAAGCGCTGTGCCAACGGAAGGTCAAGACGAAGGGAGTGACAATTCTGGAGATGAGCGACTGTGCACCATTTGCCACGAGGATGTCGAGGACCTCGTCGTCTCCAAGTGCGGTCACGACTTCTGTCGCGAGTGCGTCAAGGAATTCATCGAATCGTTGCCAATGGGAGCAGCGGCGCGATGTCCCTCGTGCTCAAAGCCACTGACCGTCGAGCTGTCGAAAGCTGTAGAGACGGACGCAGAGTGGAGAAACGAGAGCAGCAAGGCGGCGAATCACGCTCATCCCGCCGTGAAAAGCGTGGACCTGTCGAAGTTTCACAAGCATAGCATCCTGCACCGCGTCGCAGACATCGGGTCATTCCAAACGAGCACCAAGATCGAGGCGTTGATGCAAGAGCTAGAGCTCATGCGCGCTCGCGACCCATCGGGGAAGGCCATCATCTTTTCGCAGTTCGTCAATATGCTGGACATCATCCAGCACCGTCTGCACTTGGGCGGCGTCAAGTGCGTCAAGCTGTCGGGCAACATGACGATGGATGCGCGCGATCGCACCATTCGCGCCTTTCGCGAGGACTCGTCCATCACAGCCTTCTTGATCAGCCTCAAGGCCGGCGGCGTCGCGCTGAATTTGACGATCGCGTCCCAGTAAGTGCTACTTGCTGGCTAGGAGGTCTTGAGGCTTCATGTTGGACTCATTAGCTCACGTCTATGCGTCGCTTCTAGCATCTTCCTCATGGATCCGTGGTGGAATCCGGCCGCGGAGAACCAGGCGATCGACCGCACGCATCGTTTGGGCCAGTTCAAACCTGTGCAAGCGACGCGCTTCATCATCGCCGGCACCGTCGAGGAGCGCATCCTGAAACTCCAGGAGAAGAAGCGTCTCATCTTCGAAGGCACTGTCGGTGCGAGTGTCAGCGCGATCTGCCGCCTCACGGAGGAGGATCTACGCTTCCTGTTCTCGCGGTAAATCGTCGACTCGCGGCCGTCAGGTATGAACGGAATGGGAATGCATCTAGGATGAACATCGCTCCTTTGCATGCGCAAGGCATGGATCAGAATGGGGATCGCGCGATTGTTTCAAGCATGTGTACTAGTTACAGAGCGGAGCGGGGGCTCAACGTCGCAAAAAAATCTCAAGTATTCGTACGGAAGAGATCTGGCAAGGGACCCGAGCTCAAAGCAAAAAGTGAAGCAAAACGAAGGAGCCGTCATCGTGGACATCGACGGCACCGCCAGCACGTCGGTGCGATCAAAAACGAAACGAGGAGAGCGAAGAAGCCGCCCACAGGCAGGCAGTGAGCGAGCAGCTTGGTGAGGCGGCGGGCTTGCACGCGGACGACCTTGGCATTGGCCGGTCTCACGACGAATAACGCGCGCGGTCGCTGAATCCCTGGGTCTGACGGCGCTCGAATGACTCGTACGCGCTCACTCGCCGCTGTGATTGCTGGTACGGTTGTTGCTGCTGCTGATGCTGATGGAGATGCGGGTAGCGAGGGTCCTCGTACATGCCGGAGTAGTTGGCGCGACCCGGCGTGATCGCCGCGGCCACCGCTACCTGTGCGGCAAAAAACGCCTGCGCTTGGTGCGGATCCACGACCAGCACGCTCGGCTGCTGCGGATAGAGCTGCTGCGGATAGAGCTGCTGCTGCGCCGGGTGATACGGAAGCGGCTGCTGGCTGTGAAGCAGGTACGTAGTGGTGCGTGCACTGCCCGCAGCGCCGACAAAGAGCTCATCGCGGTGCGCGTGCGAATGCGAATGCGGGTGTGGATGGTAGTGATGGGGATACGGAGACGCGCTGAAGATCGGCGGCTGTGAGCACTGGTGCTTGCGATGCGATGCGTTCGTGGGCATCTTGGGTGCCGGGAAGTGCTCGGGCTGTCCACGGTCCGGGCCGGCACTGACAAAGACGAGCGGCCTGTACGACTCGTGCTTGTCCAGCAGGCTCGAGTTCTGGAAGCGCGCGATCATGGCCTGCTTGCCTTGGAGCCGCGCGTACGAGATGGCGCAGACCTTCTCGCTGTTGAAGTTGGTCCACCGCTGGCCGTCGAACTCTCGGTAGAACGCGATGATGCTGTCCGCCTCCATGAAGTTGATGAAGGCGTAGCCCATGTTGCACTTGTTCTTGAAGTCGATCGGCAGGTAGAAGAAGTCATACTGCCCGCGGTGCCGCTGGTTGATCTCCGCGAGCAGCATCTGCTGCGTGTACTTGTTGGGGATGTTGCGCACCATGAGTGTCGTGCGCGAGTCCTCGCCGGATGCCACACGGTCGATCGACAAGCAGAACTCGCCCGTGCCCTGGTCGTGGCGGCCCTGCCCGGGCAGCGCGCGGCTTGGCGCGTTCCCGCTCTGCTGGTACGCGCCGCTGCTTATCTGTTGATTGCCTGCTCGGTAGTGTTGCTGCGAAACCGGCCGCTCCTCGTTCACGCGAGTGCTCCCTGGCGCGAACTTGGTCGCCGACAGGAAGGATGAAGACGACGATGGTGGCGACGATGATGACGATGACGGCGGCGGCGGCAGCGCGAAGGCTGCGCTCGGGTCCACACGCGTTCGCGACTGCTGCTTGTCATGAGCAAGGCAATGGCTGAACTGATTGGACTCGAGCGCTACCTCGAGGCCGCTGACGTCGTAGTGCTCGCTGTTGCGCCGCGTCGGCGGGTACGTCGCACACGTCAGCTGGCTGCTCGGCACGGAGAACGACTTGCGGCCGGTCGATGCGCGGAACCGGTCCGTCGGCGCGCGCTCGGCTCCATCAAGAGTCGGGGTCGGAATCGACACACTCGCGTACATTGAGCTGCTCCTTACTCGGCCGCTGCCGATGGCACGCGACCACGCGCGCTCGTCGCTGGTCATCACCGCGTCGGTCGAAGCTGCCGGGTCGAGAGTCCGGCTACTACTCCTTGGGCTCTTGCCGCTCCCCGTCGCGGCTCCCGAGCAAGACGACGACGACAACGGAGCCTCGAGGAAGGACGCGTTCAGCGACGACGCCACGGACGATGTCGGCGACGTCAGGATCGACGTCGAGGTCGACGAGAAGCTCTTCGGTCGCGTCTTCCCGCTGGACGCCGCCTCAAGCGTCGAGAGCTGCTCGACGCACTCCTGGAAGCGCTGGATCTTGGACACGTCGAGTGTCGGCGACGCCGCGCGCTCGGCGATCACTCGCCCGCCGCCGACCGAGAAGCGCACGGCCGCGAGCGCGTCCACGGCCGCCGACACGACGCGGCAGTCGTTGAACTCAACGAAGAACCGGTTGCGCGCGTGCGTGTCCGTCTGCATGACGCTCGCGACCTCGCCGAAGCGTGAGCAGAACTGGCGCACGGCCGTCGGTGCCACACGCGCAGCAGGTTCGCCGGCGCTGCTCACGCCTGCCTCGAGCGTGACAGCCACCGTGGCGCAGTTGGCCTCGTCCGGGAGCTCGTACGGCAGCGAGAAGTGGATCGCCTCGGCGCGAGACAGCGCCTGCGCGGGGCTGAACAGCGGCGGCATGGGCGTCGACTCCGCACCGAGCGCCTTGACCGCGCTGATCGCGCTGCGTAGCTCGCGGAACGTGAAGAGCAGCAGACCCTCGCTCGCGAGCTCGGCTCGCATCCTCACGACGCTCCCGAAGTTCTATCTCGGCCGATCCGCCCAGACCGTCCATGACACAGACACGATAAGCACGGAGACGGGAGGAGGAGCGGAGCCAAGCCGAGGAAGCCAGGGGACTAGCGAACGTACGTGGATGGCATCGCTGATGCGCCGCACGTCCTCCGGATCCAAGTGCGCGTCGACGCTCTGCACAAGCACGTGGCGCGTCGCGAACGTCGTCTTCAGCGCCTTCCACAGCTCGTCGACCAGTCCTCTCGGCGGCGACGCCGGCGCTCGCACGTCCAGCCGCTGCAAGCCTGCGCGGCTCGCCCACGGCGCCAGCGATGGCGACAACGACGGTGACGGTGACGGTGACGGCGTCGGCTCATGGTCGCGGACACCCAGACACGAGTAGTCCGAGAAGCTGCGCGGCCGTCGGTCAGTCGCGGCGCCTCCGCGTTCGGCCGCCGCGTCGCCGTCATTGTCGCGCTTTGCCACCGCCAGCGACCGGAGCGAGTGCGAGAGCGCCTCGAGCGGCAGGAGCGCGTCGCTGCCGCTCGGTGGCGGCGTCTCGTCGATGGACAGTGAGCGCAGGCCGCGCCACTGCTGGTGTCCGCTCCGGTTAGTTCCCATGCCAGCGAGAGGGAGGGCAACGAGCGAGCGAGCGAACCAAAGAAAGAGAGAGAGAGAGAGAGAGAGAGAGAGAGAACGCACCTCGAGCGCGGCTCCTGAACTGTCCGCGAACTCGGTGCGGCTTCCGAACGCGTGCGCGGTCCACCCACTCCAGAGATCGAACGCGTCGGCGTGGTCGCCAGTCGCAGACGCGGTCGCAGTCGTGGTCGCGGTCGCGGTCGCGGACACAGGCAGTGGCGCGCGTTGGCTCTCTGCCGTGCCGCCATCCTCATCGATCTGGCGCAGTCCGCGGCGCACGAAGGCGCTTCCCAGCGTCGGAGACGCCTCTGACTGGTTGTCGCCGCCCCCGCGCGGCTCGAGCGCGCTCAGCGAGCCAAAGAGCGGCGAGCCGGCAGGCGACACGGTCGACTGGGACGACGAGCGCGATGGAGGCAGCGCCAAGGACGCGCAGGTGAAGGCGCTGCCGGCGTCGGCATCAGCGTCGGCGTCGGCGTCGGCTTGGTCGCGTGCGCTGGGGACGGTCGAGTCCTCGACGCGTCGCATCGGGAGGCGGATGGCGATGGATCCTCGCAGCGGGAGCCGCGCCGCTGGATCCGGAATGTCCCTCGCGCGAGGAAACCGACCCGCCTTCCACTCGGGCAGCGGCCAGTCAGCCAGCAGTGCGGGCAGGTGAGCGGGCAGGCGAGCGGGCGGGCGGTTGGCTGCGCCTGTCGCCGGCAATCCAGCAGCAGTTGCGCCGCCGCCGCCGCTACCGCCGCTGCTGCTCCTCCTCCTCTCGGCCGCGCCGCCCGTTCGCGCGAAACCCCGGCGCCGCGTTGGTTTCTCGCGGCCGGCGCGCCTCGGATCCTCCTCCGCGTGGTCGACTGATCGTCCGTCCGAGCGAGCGAGCGCGTTCGAAATCCAACCCTCGAGCCGTGGCGAGCAGGAGGATCTTTGGCCGCTGGCTGGCTGGCTGGCTGGCTGGCTGGCTGGCTGGCCGGTCGCGGCGCGGCGCGGCGGTCGCGGCTGCGGATACGGGCCACGTGCCGAGAGGGCGGCAGGTGGTGGCGGCGGGCGGAGAGAAGGAAGCGGAGCGAAGCGGAGGGTGCTAGCGGCCGACCGCGTATCGCGTCGTCAAGGCGGGCGGCGGAGCCATGCACGCCATGCTGGCGAGCGAGCGAGCGAGCGCGGTGTGCTGCAGGCGGTGGGGGTGAGGGTGGGCAGTGCGATCTGACGATCAGGCGATTTCGCCTCGTGATTCCATCGAAATAGGCATGCTCTCGTCGGAGCGAGGACGTGCTTTGCGTTTGAGAAGACCTCGCTCGAGACGAGCGGGGCCTATTCCGGAGAACTGGAGGAGCCTTCGACCTAGCGTGCTTGGAGTTGAGCGGATCGGCGGTCCGTCATGCGTCAAGATGGGTTGAGTTTAGCCAGGTCGTCCAGCCAATCAGCGGTGAGAGCCAATAAAAACCCATCCCATTGCTGAGGGTGATAATTCTGACCATAAACCTACCCCGTGTCAGGGCAAAGCCGCGCAAAACGTCGATGCGGCACAGCAACTTCATCCTTGGTGGCGACCGCAACAGCGGACAATGCCGTCGCGCGCGCTCGTCCGGACAAAGAGCTCCACCAGCGCATTCGACTCGGCATGGAGGCGCACAGATAGCGTGGAGCGAGCGCGAAAGCCGCGACCCGAAGCGCTGGACGACGGGAGACCCGACCAGCAAAACGCTCGGTCGCTCGGATAATCTCATACGTGAGACGGTATCTACAGTACAATTGACGTCGCCTCCAAAGATCTCAGAACGCGGGAGGAACGTGCCACGCGAGTTTTCTCGCGGCACCAAACCCTCGTCCAAAAGCAGGACGAGAACTCGAAGATATAATGTGGCGCACACAAATGTCTCCGACGAGCGAAGATATGTGACGTGTGAGGAATATGCGACTTGTGAGAATGCGTTTTCCTTCGTTCCTCCATGCCACCGAGTTTTCGCCGTTACTCACATCAAGACGAGTGGCGCATCGTTTCCAGTGATTGTAAACGCCACCACACAGCAATAAACCGTGGCACACAAGTCAGTCGTTAAGCAGTTGCTCGTATCGCTCTTCCACGACTCGTTTGTTCATCACTGGGACAATTCAAGCATGAAGTTCTCCTCGGAAGTCGAGTCACTGGTCTTGAAGTGCGACAGCTCGCTTCGATTACCATTGAACCAACTACATTCGAACTTTCAAACGCATGTGATTCAACTGCCAGCATCTCGCGCTGCATGGTTTTTATTTGACGATTCGCCGTCGTAATTGATTGAATAATGCTACTGCTCAATGTGAGGGCGAATTGGCAAACCTGTCCTTGTGTGGTGGTGAGGAGCGGTTGAAAGCGGCTCTCATCCATCATGTTCCCATAACACCTTTCGACCAAGATGATAGAGGGCGTGCCACACCGTATCGGTTCTGTATCTATCTAGGACCGAGCTGGCTGAGGATCAATCGTCCGCAACAGACTGTGCTACGTTAAATCGGTGACAGTATAGGGTGACCGACAGGACAGCAGCTTGACAGAGACGGAGATCAGTTTAGATAGCAACGCAAGGTCGATAACAGACTTTCAGCTTGACCGGGACTGCCAGCCTCCGTCGCACTGCCTTCGCCCGACTACTTAATGAGGCTAGACGTCATGACTGACAGCTCCTCTCGGAAATCAGATCACATATTTCAATCAGCAATCTATGGATGCATCGCCATCCACCGCCATCTCATTCTCCATCTGTATATCTTGACTCGTTCTGCTCCGAGTTTTCGTGTTTTTCATTTGTGTTGTGAATTCCCATTGCTGCTCTCGCTGGCTAGGTCGATGACCTGTCGATTCTCTATCGCCAACGCTACGCCATTGTCGACTCTGCGTCTGTCTTCCATTGTCATCGCAGTGAGGCAGACTGGAGCCTTCCTTACAAGCTGACACCGAGCGGTATTCCGTGCAACGACAATGTATCGTCGCCGGTGATGGCAGTTTCGAACCACAAGCAAGTGAAGGAGTGCGAGTGCCTTGCCCGCTCTACTGAAAACGTCTATTGTGGTTGCGATCAATCAATCTCGACGAGGCAGGACTGTGCAGTGTCATGCTCATGATTGATTAGATTTTGCAGGAGGAGCGCTTTAGAGAAAGAAGCGAGTGTTGGATGGCGCCATCGTTTTGAGATCCAACTTAATAGAGATCGAGTCGGTTACCAAGCATCTCAACTCAAGTGCATCGTGGTCGAGAAGCAGGCGTTCTCCATCGTTGCCACCTATGAGAAAGTTGACTGGCCGCTGCTCCGCCCATACTGCTTCCAACTATCGCGGTTATCCCAGCGTCTATGCGTCCCTTTCCTCTTTGGCGCTGCTGCTCTTGGTGGCTGTGAGCCGTCCGAGGCGGCATCTCCATTTGGCGGCACTGCGCGTGCTCGAGTGAATCGGAGCAGTGCACTGGGTCAACGCCAAATCTCAAAGCATGGGAGCAAACATTTGCAAGCACTCCCCAAACGCTTGTGACGCGCTTGCCTCACCATCAGTGCTTCTCCTTCAAACAGATGACGCCGATCTACAAACACTCTGCCTCGCTCAAACGCATGTCAGTAGCTCATCCGACCCACTGACGCCACGCCTCCTCGTCGTCAGAGCGAGATCCGAGCCCGACCAGCCCGAGCGAGCGAGCAGCCGACGCAACCGACGCGCGACGATGGCGGACGACCTCGCGCACCTCCTGCCTCCCTCGTGGAAGAAGCACGTGCAGCTGTGGCTCGAGGACGACGTTCCGTCCTTTGACATCGGCGGCTTCGTCGTCGGCGGTGCGTCCATTCGCGCTCGTGCTTGTGCTCGCCTCGCGCCTCACGTCGCGAGAGCGATCAACGGACGGACGGACGAACTGACGGACGCGAGCGCTGGACTGCGCTGCCCGCAGACTCGCGGGAGACGGCGTTCCTGCTGGGCAAGTCGAAGGGCGTGCTAGCGGGCGTGCCCTTCTTCACGGAGGTGTTCACGTCGGTCGGCTGCGACGTCGAGTGGCTGCTGCCCGAGGGAGCCGAGGTGGACCCGTCGACGGCGGCCAACGGCAAGGTCGTGGTCGCCAAGGTCTCCGGCCCGTGCCGCGCCATCCTCTTGGGCGAGCGCACGGCACTCAATGTGCTCACGCGCGCCAGCGGCGTCGCCACGCAGGCCAAGAGCGCCGTGGCGCTCGCGCGCGCGCTCGGCTGGCACGGCCACGTCGCCGGCACGCGCAAGACCACGCCAGGCTTCCGCCTCGTCGAGAAGTACGCGCTGCTGGTCGCCGGCGCGAGCACGCACCGCCACGACCTCTCGCAGATGGTCATGCTCAAGGGTACGTCCGTTCGTCTTGGAGTGCGCGTGTTGGTTGGTTGGTTGCTACGGCCGCCGCGTACCTGACGCGACCGCGCGTGGACGGCTTGGTACCGCGCAGACAACCACATCTGGGCGGCCGGCAGCATCTCGAGCGCGGTCGCCAAGGCCAAGCGCGCTGCCGGCTTCTCGATGAAGATCGAGGTCGAGTGCCGCCGGCTGGAGGAAGCCATCGAGGCGGTGCGTGCGTCGCATTTGCGAGGGAGCGGCGCGTCGTGGCCGGCACGCTCACGGCCGCTGGGCGGGGCGTATGGTCGACTGGATGGACGAATGGACGGGCGGATATGCGGCGATGCAGGCCACGGCGGGCGCCGACATTGTCATGCTCGACAACTTTTCGGGCGACGCGCTCAAGCAGACAGCTGCGACCATCAAGGCGCAGTTCCCGCACGTGCTGATCGAGGCGAGCGGCGGCATCACGGCCGAGACCATGGCGCAGTACGTGTCGCCGCACGTGGACATTGTGAGCCAGGGCAAGCTCACGCAAGGTGCGCCGGTCGGCCGGTCGGTTGATTGCATGGCCGTCGAGGGTGGCGACGGGCTCACTGGGCGGTGCGCGTTGGCTGTCGGCAGGCTACGGCTTCGTCGACTTCTCGCTCAAGATCCAGAAGGCCGAGGGCGTGGTGTAGGCGCGTCCGAGCCGCGCGGCGAGCGCTCACCTCGGTGGTCTGGAGCCCCGCAGGGTGCCGCAGCCGCTCTCTATGTGCTGCAGCGACGAATAGACACTGGCGGTCGGCGACACCTCGGTCCCAAGCTAGTCGTGGGCGGCGAGGAGCCCTCGGAGGCGCTCGGTGAGGTGCTGGACGTCGTTGGCCGCGCCACCGCGCGTCTTGAGCTCCTCGACGTGCATGAGCCGCACGATCTTGGCCAGCCAGTCGAGCACGCCGCCCATGCGGCCCGCGTACGCCGCCATGGCCGCGCGCGTGCGCGCACTGCGCGTCGACCAGTGCGCGTGCGAGCGCCACTCGAGGTCGGCGACGAACTGCGCAGTCACCTCGACTTGGAACGCGCTGGGCACACGCAGAGCCAGCGTCCGCCTGTGAGTGTGTGTGTGTGTTCATCGAGGCGCGCGCTCCTAGGACGCAGCGGCGGCCGTACCGCTTGCGATCCGCCGGCGCGAACCGCCGGAACGCGTACTCGATCGTCTCCAAGACGCGCACGAGCAGATCGCTGCGTCGCTCGGCGTCGCCGCCGTCGTGCGCGTCGTGCGCGCGCTGGAGCAGCCAGAACCACGCGAGGCGCAGGCGCAAGACCGTGCGCGTCGCGAACGCCGCGCGCGTCGACTGCAGCCAGCGCGCGCCGCTCTCGAGGCTCGAGGCTCTCAGGTCTGCCGCGAGGGTCATCGCGACGGCAGCGACCTCTTCCGTCGGCCGCGCGCCTGGCAGTGACGGCGCGGCGCTCCCAATAGGCGACAGATGAGCGTAGAACCACCCGAGGAAGCGCGCCGCGCCTGCGTCCGCAGCGGCCGCGAGCGCTTCCGGGGCGTGCGACACCTCGCTCCGCGGCGAGCTGCGGTCTTCTCCTCGGCGGAGCAGCATCTCCATCGCCTCGAGCGCCAGGTGCGGTCGCTCGACCGCGCCTACCCACTCTTGGAGCGCTCTCCTGCTGCTCGCGGCCGCCGGCGCCGCTGCGCACTCGCGCTCGAGGCGCCGAAGGCTCCTGTCCAAGGCTGCGAAGCGCAGGACGCGGTCGCGCGCGGTCCAGAACGCCGGGTCGGCCGCCCAGCTCTCGTGAAGAACCGACCGGTTGAACACGTCGGTCGAGTGCGGCGGCCGAGTGGCCCGCGCCAACGTCCCTACGAGCTCGACGCTCCGACACGAGCCGAGCAGCGCCGCGTGCTCGTGGGCCCAGGCGACGAGCGCCACGTACAGCTGCGAGTGC
The DNA here is from genome assembly GCA_023338135.1 of Phytopythium kandeliae. Lineage (NCBI taxonomy): Eukaryota > Oomycota > Peronosporomycetes > Pythiales > Pythiaceae > Phytopythium > Phytopythium kandeliae. Next base: position 4,437 of record JAADYC010000218.1, on the reverse strand, counting down.
CGCTGGCACGCGGCTGCCCATGCCTCGACGCTCTCGCCCACGTCGGCGCGCGTCCGGCGCGCTGTCGGTGACGCGACGGCCAGCACGGCGCCGATCGAGCGCAAAGGCTCGCGGTGCGCGGCCAGCAGCCAGCGCCGCAGCTGCCGCCGCCACGACGCGAGGTCGTTCGCCCACACGAGGACCTTGCTCTGGAGCGCCATGCCGTCCAGCAGCGCGCCGCTCGAGATGCGGTCGAGGAACGCGCGGCCGAGCGAGACGCCGCCTGCGCGGCCAAGGAGCGCCTCGGCTGCCGAGAGAAACTCGGCGTCGCTCGCGGTGGCAGTAGCGAGTAGATCCAGCGCGGCTGCGGCCGCCGTCGGGTCCATGGCGCCCGCCCGAGTGTCGTCGCGGAGCCATCGCTCCCACGCCGAGGCGCCGGGCTCTCCTCGGCTGCCTGGGGGCGAGCTCGCCGTTGTGGAGGTCAGCGCCTGGAGCCTCTGGAGTGCTGGGGACTCCCCAAGCGCGCGCGCGTGCTCCGGCGCCTCCAGGGCGAGCAGCGCGTCCATGGCCCACGCGCTGGCCGCGCTCATGGCGTGGTCGCCGCGATTTGTCTCCCCCATCTCAATCATTTGCACCACTGCGCATGGGACCGCGATGAGTCGTCCGGGACTCCTACAGCCTCAGAAGACGGACACATGTGCAAACAAGGCGTACGCGCCGCGGAGATCTGCTCGAGGCGCGCCGGAGACGTGCGCGGCGCCGCGAGCGCGGCCTCGATGTGTCCGGTCAGCGCTGCCGGCAACTGACGCCTGCGTGCTCAGCTCCTCGGCCGACGACAGCCGCGTGGAGCCCCTCGCCGCGCGCCGCGCGGAGAACACGCACCTCTCCAGTAGCCAGCGACGCGGTGTACGCGTCGGCGCTCGCTAGCAGCACCGAGAGCTGCGCGAGCTCCGCTTCCCAGCGCGCCAGCTCGCTCGCCATCTTGAGCCTGGAGACCAAGTATGCATCGGCACTGCCGATGCCTCTGTGTTTGTATGGAAAGCTAATGTTTACACACCCGGCGCCGGCAATAACAACACGCAGTACAATTATCCTGTTTGGACGGAGAGCTGATCGGTAGAGTGCTTGGCATGACGCAAGCATGGAGTATCTGCCCGAGGATTGGGCCATTTTCAGGAGAGCTCTTCACTTCAGTCAGTTTGGCTTGTCGAGCCCACAGCGACTTCAAGGGGAGAAATGGAGGCGTTTGATGTGGTCGTGGTCGGCGCGGGGCTCATGGGCAGCTCCGCGGCGTACCACGCGGCCAAGGCGGGCAAGCGCGTGCTGCTGCTGGAGCAGTTCGGACTCCTGCACGGCCGTGGGTCGAGCCACGGCTCGAGCCGCATCTTCCGCGTCGCGTACCCGAACCAGACGTACACGCAGCTGTGCCTCGCGTCGCTCGACATGTGGAAGCAGCTCGAGGCGGAGGGCGGAGTCCAGCTGATCCAGTTCACTGGTGCACTGGACTTTGCGGCCACGGAGAACGATGCGCTTAAACAGCTCAAGCACGCGCTCGCGAGCAATGGCGTGCCGTTCGAGGAACTCTCGGGCTCGGCCGCGAACGAGCGCTTCCCGGGTTTCTCACTCCCCGCATCGACCCACGCCGTCTCTAGCACCACAGCCGGTGTGCTTAACCCGGCGCTTACGATGGAGACGCTGCAGCGGCTGGCCCGAGAGCATGGCGCCGAGATTCGCGACCACAGCCAAGTGGTCGGTATCTACGCCGAGAAGTCGGACCTGGTTGGTGTCGAGTTGGCTGGAGGTGCGACTGTGTACGGCAAACAGGCCATCATCACTGCGGGCCCGTGGACGCAGCAGCTTCTTGGATCGTCCGGCGCGAGCGTCAAGTTGCAGCCGATCGCCACCTTCGGCATGTACTGGCACTGCAAGACGGAGCTGTACACTCCCGACAAGTTCCCCGTGTTCATCAAGTACGACAGCCCCATGATCTATGGCATGAGCATCGTGGATCCGACGGAAGGTGTCAAGATCTGCCGCCATGACGGCCCCGCGGTCGACCCAAACGCGCGCGCTGGCGTCCAGCAACCGACCGAGGCGCTGGCGCAGCTGAAGGAGTTCGTCGCCTCGCACTTCTCGCACGTAGACGCTAGCGCGCCGAAGAAGATCGACGACTGTATGTACACCATGACGGAGGACGAGGACTTCATCCTGGACTTCCTCGAGCTTCCCGGGCGCCGCGAGCCGGATGACAGGAAGCGTGTCGTCGTCGGTGCCGGGTTTAGCGGCCACGGCGCGAAGATGACGCCTGTGATCGGCCAGATCCTCGCCGACCTGGCCATCAAGGGAGAGACGAGCCACCCGATCGAGCTCTTTCGCATCAACCGCTCCGCTGTTGTCGAGTCGGAGGCGCATGCCTGATCAATGCCACGAGAAAGAGGAGGATTGAGCAGTGCGCGGAGACGATAGCTTCGAGGTGTCTCGATGAGCACATGCATTCATTGCGAAATGTATGTGGATTCTCCTCCAATGTTTTCGATCGCTGTGGCAATTCAAGTTGACGGAGGAGCTGTCCAGCATTCTGTGCTAGAATGCATGTCCATTTGCCACCACCAGCCTTGACACTCCTGGGCATCAGTGACAGGCATCAAGCGGCACACGATGGGCAAGCGGAAGGGAGCGGCGGCGGCGAGCGCCAACCCCAAGAAGCGGCACAAGGACGGCAACAAGGTGCGATCCCGCCTGCCGCTTCTCTTGTCAGCCTGTTGCCCGAGCGCTGGCACTGACAATCGCCGACAGAAAGCGGCAGCAGGCAATCGCGCAACACCGCGCGCTCAGGTCGCACCTGCAGCAACGAGCAAGGCGCAGACGAACGCGCTGCTATCGCTCGCCACGTTCTCGAACCCGAACCCGAAGCATCTAGGGCCGTTCAGCGACCGCCAGCGCATCCTAGTCGTCGGCGACGGGGATCTGTCCTTCTCGCTCGCGCTCGCCGTCTTCTTGGTTGGTATTCGAGCACGACGCGGCTCGCTCGCTCTGCTTGCTACTCCGAGCGCAGGTATCGTCACCGACTAACCGTCGCTGCGCTCTCCAGGGCGGCAAGAACGTGGTTGCGACGTGCTACGATTCCCAGCAGGAGCTGCGCGACAAGTACCCGAACGCGCTCGTGAACGCGGATGCGCTCCGGACCGCTGGGGTGCGTGCTGTCTGCCAGCCATTTGGGGTAAGCGCGCACTGCTCTCGATGCTCAGTGTACACTCCCCTGTGACGCTTCTAGTCCCGCGTGCACTTGGACGTGGACGCGACGGCGCTGGAGAAGCAGAGCTGGCTGCGGAAGGAGCCCCCGTTCCACGCCATCGTGTTCAACTTCCCGCATCTCGGCGGCGCGACCGAGGAGGACGTGTCCAAGAACCAAGCGCTCCTGCGCTGCTTCTTCTTCTCGACTCGCCCGTTCCTTCACCCGACGCAGGGTCAGGCGCTTGTGGCGCTGCGCAACACGCTCTTCTACAACCGCTGGCAGATCCAGGAGCAGGCGGCAGCGAGCGGCTTCCGGCTGAAAAAGTGTGGCGTGCTGGCGCATTCGCGCAGGTGTGCGCGTTGGACTGACTAGTGCGTGGCACGCAGGGTGGAGCCCTTCGACGCCAGCATCTACCATGGATACGAGGCGCAGCGCACACACCCGGCCTCGTTCCGCGGCGAGCCGCCGTCGACCTCCGGCGCGCACTACTTCATCTTCGCGGTCGACAAATCACTACAGCCTTCGGATCCGCGTCGCGCACTCAAGCAGAAGGCTGCTTCGCCCTCTGAAACAAAGCCGGTGAGTGCCACTCGATGACGAATGCGCTGGCTCCGTCTACCGCTGACGAGCTGGCTGTGTGCGTGCAGACCAAGCCTGCCGCCTCGAAGCCGGCCCCACCATCGGGCAGCATGGCTTGTAAGATCTGCGCGCTGACGTTCCGCGACGTGAAGAAGTTCAACGGACACATGAACTCGGCCAAACACGCCAAGAAGATCAAGGCCGAGCGGAGGCGGTAGATGCCCGGAGCGCGCCCCCCTTGGGGCTTTGCATCCTCCTCGCTAGGCGGCGAATCCATTGACGTTTGTCCGTCCGTCGGGTGTCCGTCACGGTCAACCCTAACCACAGTTCGCTCGACACGTTCTATCATTCGTTGAAAACTTGCAAGTCATGAGATATCGCCCACTACTCCAGCATGTTCATTGGCTGAAATCATCTACCTCGAATATTCGAGAAAGTACGATCGAATCTATACGATACGGTACGGTAATCGATCCTTCCAGAGTCTTCGAGAACCTACAATCGAACTCAAACGAACCGATACAGACATCTCGACCGCGGCACTTCCGCGCCGTGACCGAAAGCCGCCTCCATACAAAAAGTGTCGGCACGCGCGGATGGCATCGAGTGCGCGGCGAGCGCTGCAACAAACGGCTCCTTGAGCG
>JAADYC010000217.1:0-29674 GCA_023338135.1 Phytopythium kandeliae | reverse complement strand
TTCGCTGGAACCGACAGTCGTTGACACCTCCGGAGCTTTGGCGCCAGCGCGCAGCCGCTCCTCGACGGAAATGGGCTCGCCAATGTCAACGGCGGCCGACACATTCGGTGCCAACAAGTGAACCTGTCCGAGGAAGCTCTTCGCGGCGTCCAACTCGGCAGTTAGTGCGTCCCGCTGCTTGATCATGGCGCCCGTAATCTCGTCACGCTTGGCCTTGAACGCTCGCCCGTTCTCGAGTATCCGGTGGAGCGCCTGTTTCATTTGGCGTGCCTCTCGCTTGATGGCCGACAAGTCGCTCGCGCGAGCTGCCGGACCCTCGCCGTACTCGCCCACAGCCATGCGCTCCAGGTGCCATCCTTTCAGGTCCTTCAGCCGCGCATCTGGCGCGCTCAAGTCCAGAATTTCCCGGAAGTTGTTGTCATTGCTCCGTTGCTGTCGCATGGGTCTCGCGTCAGACGCGATTCGGGAGCCGCCAACGACGCTGCCCGGCGCTCCGAGCACTCACATCATAGACCCTCACGAGCTCGTTCCACTTGCCCTCCAGGCCGCTGCGCGTGTACACGTCGCACAGGTCGCAGAGCGCGGTGGCGGCGGCCGCCGCCTTGTCCTCCGTCGCCTTGGTGGCGCGCGGCAGCATTCTTCTTGGACCTCGTGCGATCGACCTCGAACAGGAACGAAGGGGCCAACCCCTCCACGCTAGTAACATGCGCTCTGAGACGGAATGTGTGCTTGTTTGACAAATTCAATACTTTCCTTGGTTGAAGTGCACTAAGAGAGAGGATCGGCCGCAAGGCAAGTTGCCTCTGCATTTATCAACCGAGAAAGTGCGGAGAGCGAGGAGGGGAGACTATGGAGGAGGCGCATTCGGCGGCTGCCGTGGTGGAGCTGGTCGGCTTGACCAAGCGTGTGCTTGAGCGCGCGGACAGGGCGGAAGTCGCGGACGCGGACGTTGATGCGTTGCGTGGCCACTTGGGGGAGATTAGCCGACTGCTCGCCGAGTTCGAGCTGCAACAGGTCGTGGTGCTATCAAGCAAGCCATTGATGGACGCGGGAATCGCGCTGTACAACGCGCCACGAGCAGCATTTCGCTTGCTGGAAGCAGCGGAGAGCGGCGCTGGGTCAGCGAGCGCTGCGATCTTCCCGCGCTACTTGCTCGTGCTGTCACGTCTCTCCGCCGCCAAGATCATGAGCATCGCGCTGAGCTGGTCGAAAAGTGAAGAGGGGCAAGGTGATGGTAGCGCAAGAAGCAGGACGAGCTTCATGGACGAATGCGTCGATGTTATGCGCTGCTTTGGACGAGTCGGGATGAGCATGTTGGAAAGCGCCTCGATCGATTGCAGCGCGTGCCGAGACTACCTCAAGATGGCAAAACAAGCCTTTGCACTCTTTCAAGACATATGGGCCGGTGTCGGTCTATCCTACCTCACCAAGATAAAGCAAGGCACAGAGCTGGACGAGATCCTGGACGACTTGTGGGACTTCTGCATGGACCGTGTGCGTGTGTTGAAGCTTCTTTTGAGCGACCCGGGTGCGACACACGACAACCAAGAAATGATCGAGAGTGTGTACGAGCTACAAATGCTCGTTGCGTACAGACTATCGTCAGTGAACGACTTGTTGGAGCTCTTGACGGAGGTGATCGACACGCTCAAGGTCCTGGACAAGCGAGAGCAACAAGTCGCATTCACCGAAGAAGCATTGAGAGTCTGCGATGCCATCGAGACTTTCGGAGACGACACACACCCTCATCTCTTGGATATCTTTCGACGCCAAGCGCTGACGAATATGCTAGCCTCTCTTTGTGCTGTCCAAGACATCGAGCGCTCCGAAGCCTGTTACTCCCTGCTGGCGGGGAAGAGAAACCCAGATGCACAACTGTGCATGGCACTGCTCTACGTTGATGCCAGAATCTTTGACAAAGCACTTCACTTCCTTCGGCTACTGTTTCAGCAAGACAACGCGGGTTTATCAATCCAGGGTACACGCGCTTACATTCAAAAGCTGGGACTTACTGACGAAGCGCTCAAGATATACGAAGAGCTCGAACGCAACTATGGTGACCGGATTCTTGAAATCAAGGTGGACCTGGCATGCGTGCTGGCACTGTCCGAGAATCGGCGAGGTCTCGCCATCGGCCAGATCAAGCAAATTGCCGGTCGTATTGACGAGATGAACAGGTGACACGGTACAGAAATGCGCGTTTGGCTAGCTCGAGGCTCTTAGCGCTGTCTTGAGTGATTGTGCGTCCAGGCGAGGCGAAACTCCGGATAGCCTTCAAGTCGCACGATTACAACAGGCAGTATTCGATGCTGTCCAGTACACGACAAATCTCGGACTTGACGAGGTAGCTGAATTCTGGCTGCTATGATGGCATTCGTTTCACTCATGCTGCTTGGATCGGCCCTTGGTATCAGGAATGCATCGAATGGGCTTCCACGGGTATCCTTCTGTCAAGCTCACCTGAAGACTCAGCCGCATATTTGAGGTAACCTGGACGCCTGACGCTGAACAAACGTCTTGCTAACGCTTCCTTTTCAGGATGTTAGCTCGAGCGTATGCCAAGCTCGGGCGGTTTAGCGAGGCAGAAAGCATGGCTGAGCAAGCACTGAGTGCCGACGCGACAAAGAAGTCTTTGTTTGTGCTGCTGCAGGTCGAGCTGGCGAGTGGCGAACAAGATAAAGTGCAGAGTCTCATCGAAGATCTCAAGGCGCGCGACGACTTCGAATGCGTAGACTTGCTCCTGGTGGCCAAGGAAATCGAGACCTCGCGCTGCAAAGACGACCTTGAAATGATCAAGGTTCTGGAGTCGGTCTGTGAGCTCGCTGTCAATGACACGAGCACGTCGCCGCAGTTGCCGTTGGGAGTATTGCTGCAAAACCTGGCATCACTCGTATTTCAAGATTTGAAGCAAACGACTGTGGCTCCGAAACAAGGACAAGATAGTCCGTACTCCAGTAAATTCGCCAACTATGCTGGTATGCTACTCAAGGCGTCACGGCAGTCTCACAACGCTGAAACGTTTGGACCCTCCGCGGTGTTTGAGTGGTTCTATAGCATGTGGTAAGTATCTCTAGCCTCTCGGCAACGCGAGAGGTACGTGAAAATGCTTTTGATTGATATCCCACCTCGCTGTGTCTTTGGATCCTCAGCTTCAACATTGCAAAAAGCACCGAGAAATCGACGTTCTTCGTGCTGGCAGCAGATATTGCAGCGATGAGCGATGAGATGTACCTGGGCAATTCACCTCTGGCCGGACGATCGCTGCAATGCCTGTTGGCTGCAATTAGCTCGAACATGAAGAGATTTGACGAGCTCGGCAGACTGCAGCTTGAGGAGACTCTGAAGACCATCATGCGGTACGATGCCTCTGGAGTGGCAGTTGAGTCCGAAGTGTCGTCGTATCTGGTAAGCCAAGGTAGATCTCTCTGACCGACAGGCATGCAATTTTGAGCGCGAACGTGTCTGTGCGAGTGTCAGGCAAAGGCTACTGTGGCGATCAAGATCCGATTACTCGAGCCCGACACAGATGCGCTTTTCGTCCTGTGTCGAGAGAAGCTCCCTCGACGCGTCCACGAGTTTCTTTCTATTGGTGGTAGGAATCGCCAGTCGACAGAAAGTGTCGCCGTGTCTGATCCTTATTCGATTGCTTTGATCAGAACTAGCGGCGCATGCAGCCGTGTTTGATGAAGCAAACCAGGTATCGTTGTGCTTGTGCATCCCGCTCTGAATCGTTTTGCATCGAGCTGAGCAATGTTGATACCTACCCTCCAGATCCGCAAGAAGTATCAACATCTCGCTCGTTGTCTATTCAGATATGGGTCTGCGCTACATCGACGCTTCACGGACCTTTGTCTGCGTGGAGTGCTTCTATGCTGAATTTTCTGTGCTATGCTGTAGACTGCAAGTGATGCTTCAAGAGCAGGATCAGTTCGACCCATCGACGCTTGGCTACCTCGTTCGACGGTTAATCCTGCTCTCCGATTCCCATGGCGACACTCTCGAGTGGTTCGAGCAACTGATCCAGCTTCATGCGAGCCTGGATCTACGTCTACCAAACGATGACGTCGAGTGGTTCGCAGGAAAAGCATGGAATATCGTACGACGAGCTGACACCTCACTCTCACGCTGGGAGGAAGCTGATATGACCGCGGTGGTGCCTTCACTGTGTTTGATCAGGGTGTCTCGTGTTTGAGGACCAGCCAAAGAGAATCTTCACAGTGGTTCATGAAGACAGCGCTGGTGATCCTCGGTGAGCCTCGACAGATGACGACGCGAAGGAAGTGACGAAAGACTAACAGGGCTATCGACGCCAAGAACAACACGGAATGCTGGCTGGCAGACTCGGTCGCGATCTCCAAGCGCAGTACCAGACACTTCTCGCATCGGAACACCAACACACTAGTGCTGCTCATGTTGCAACGGCAGTATAGCAAGGACTCCATCACGCCTCGAAAACGTCCGAACGAGCGCTGTGGTTTGCTAACCCGGTGATGTGCGTCTTCACCGCCTCGAGATACGCCTTCACTGTCGGGAGCTCTTCGGTTTCTTCCTTCTTTAGCACCTTAGAGGCCCACTTTCGCTCGGCGTACTCGCAGATCTATGACGACCGACACATTCCACGACTGCGTTTAGCATAGCACTAGACGACTGCAGACGTGAACTGCGGGTGGTCGAACCTCTTTGATGTCGCGGCAGGAGAGCTGAGGCGACACAATGGCCAACTGCGCAAGCTCTTCCGGCTTCAATTGTTTGGCATACCTGCAAACCAGACGCAGATAGCACACACACAAGTCAGCAACGACGGAGAAACGCGGCATTAGATGCCACAAATCAGCAGCTGACCGAGCAAACACTGCGTGGCGTGTGGGCTCATCGGGCAGCTCGTAGCGAATGCACAGGTCGAAGCGGCTGATCAATGCAGCATCCAGGTCTTGCTTGCTGGATTGAGGAGTACAGCACCAAAGTACGGTCTTGCCATCTCAGTAACGGATCTGATTAACCCGGTCATCAATCGATTCTCGGGGAACGCACCGGTTTGTGGCACAGACCACTGTGGTCTTCTTGGCAGACGCAAACCCCTCCACTTTTTGCAGTAGGACCGATAGGATCCGGCGAGAAGCCTCGTGCATCGTGCCGCCCGAGCGGTCGCCAGCAAGTGCATCAATCTGCGCAGCGATCAAAGCATGCAGCAGTAAGCGGAGGCCGTTCATCCCCTCGCACGCCGACAATGACTTGGTGCTTCGTACCTCGTCGATAAAGATGATGGCGCCGTCGAGCTTCTCGCAGGCGTCAAAGATCGAAGACATTTTCTTCTCGCTGTCGCCGTACCACTTGGATACGACGCTCTCGATGGGAATGTGGATCATGGGGATGCCAGCTTGCTGAGCAATGATCCGCGCGCTGAGCGTCTTGCCCGTGCCCGGCGGTCCCTCGAACAGAACTGCGCGGGGGCGGTTGCTCTCGTAGCGACAGCGCGTCTTCTGTGCGATACGCTCGTACAGCTCCGGGTTCTGCAGCGCCAACACGACCGTGTCCTCGATCTCTAGCTTCACTCCGTCATACCCAGCCTAGCATCAGCACACCAAAGCGTTAGCATCACAACGACTAGTCGAAGCTCATCCACGGCAGCAAGCAGCGGGTACCAGGCTGTCCCAGTTAAGCGCGTTCTCGTCCGCAACCGGCTCAAACACTTCGATCCCAAGCGATTGAAGTTGTTGGATCGCCTCTTCCTGTCAATTACGACACAAGCGATGCATTTCGAGCCCGATCAGCTCGACGGTCCCATCACATGGCGCAACTACGGCACAACGCGAACCTTGCTGTCTCCGGACGCGGTGGAGCTGCTTGGACCAGCGGAGGCACCGACTCGCGCTGACGGCAAGCTCCGACGGCGCGTCTGTTCCATCTCCTGGCGGAAGAACGCGTTCACATTCGGGTACGAGTAGATCTCCTTGTAGGCACTGACAATGGCATCGACCTCGCGCTGCGTGAGGTACTCATCCTTGTAGAAAATGAACTTGGCGTCGCCGCTCGGTCCCATCGCACTCGGGTCGCGCACGAACTGGAACGAGCCGTTGCCGGTCGCGTACAGGTAGTGCACCGCTGGCTGGTCGTGCGCGTCGATCATGACCTTCTTGCTCACATTGTCGGGAGTCTCCACCATCGGCACAGGCATCACCTCGACTGACTGCCGCGCACCAGCGGCCCCATTGCCGTGCGGCTGCAAGTGGAGCAGGAAGCGACCCAAGATCGCCTCCTGGTCCACGAACGACGGGCACGAGAACTCGATGCGGATCGTCGACACGCCGTTTGGTGCGTGTACGCGCGAGATGCCGATCTTCTTGATGGGGAAGCCCTTGGGGACGCGCATCTCCGGGCTCTTGAGCGTCGACCGGAACTCCGACACTTGCGCGCGGATCGTGTCCACGACCTCGGCGTAGTCAAAGTGCTGGGCATCGACACGGTCAGCGGACCGCCTACGTCGACGACTCCAGTCGCCTAGGGACTAACCTTCTCGCTGGGTACCGGCGCTTCCTCAGCTTGCGCCGTACTCCAAGCCAAGATTCCCGTGGCGCCAGCGACCGCGGCAGCTGCGCAGAGCGCCATCGGGTTCAATGACGGCGTTGCTTGAGTCTGCAGCGCGTCATTTGCAGCTACAATTACGCCAGGATGGACGCCAATCTGCTGCGCCTTTGCCACACACTACCCGTTGTTGTCGTTAGTCGAGGTGTCCGTGATCGATGGCGCTGACGCGGTCGAGGATCGCACCTGACGAGCCGAGATCGCGGCGCCAACCGGGAGCTGCGACGACTGCCAGGCTCGCACGGAGCGGAGTCTGGCAGCCGCTGCAAGCGACGGCAGCTTCGCGCGTTGGTGGAGACGGCAGCGGCGCAGCATGCGGCCTCCTTGGTCCGTCCGTCCGTCGGCACGTCCGTCGGCACGTCCGTCGGCGCGTCCGTCGGCTTCCAGAACTTGCTTTGAGAGCTTGACGACGAAAGCCGCAGTGGAGAGGCCAATATTGGAGAGTAATCATATGAAGTAACAGTGTGAAGTATTGCCACCCATCAAGCTTCAACGAGACCAGGCAATACCAAGCTCAAGCACGTCAACGAGGCGACTGCCGTGTTTGCTCCGTGCGATCAGAAGGCATGCAAGGTGAACGCAGATGCGCGCAAGCAGCCAAGCGCGCTACGACTCCTCGCGCTAGTAGGTCGGGACGTTGCGGATCTTCTTGGACACGCTCTCCTCCTGCTGGCACCGCTGGCGGAACTGGTGGAGCTGCTGGCGCAACGAGATGATAGTGTGCTGCTTTTGCTCCAGGATCTGCGCGTTGAGATACATCAGACATGAGCAGACAGCTACGAGAGTGGAACATCGCCTTGTTGCTGTTGCACTCGCTGTCGCTGTGGTAGAGCACGATCCGCGTACCTGGTCCAGACGAGTGGCGTAGCGGTCAATGTCGTAGTCGACGGCGCCATCTCCTTGAATTTCCGCGAGCAGAGCGCCTTCCTCCGTGAGCAGCTCGGCGTTTTCCTGCTCAAGGAATGTAAGTGTGACGCGTAGATGCTAGCGATCGCCCCATCGCAGAGAGACTTCGGAGCGGACGCTGACCTGAATCGCGTTCATGTGGGAATTGAGCAAGCTCTCCTGCTCTTCGTAGAGTGTTTGGACCTGGGAACACTCCGATGCCATCGAGTACTTCAGAGCACTGCCGATTGAGGTGACAAATAGCGGAAAGCAGCCTTACCACGCCGTGGAGCGTTTCGTGATCGTATGCGTTTTTCCGATCAAGATTTCCTTCCTTGTCTGGATGAAGAAGAAACGACACGACCGTCAGACAGATGGGGAAACACGGTCGCGGAGGGAGCAGTTCCGCCTTGAAGCGTGTGGCAAACGTACGAGAGTGACGACGCAAGTTGATGTGGAGGATCTTGATGTCCTCGCTTGACGCCGAGCTGGAGCGGGCGAGAGAAGGACACGACGGCGGCAGGCTTTCGTCTGCTTTGCCGCGCTCGTCGCTCTCGTAATGCTCTTCGGTAGACTCCTCTCCAGGCTCGTCAATCAGCTCATCGTCTCCGTTCTCATCACCCTCGCCCTCGTCGAGCAATTCGTCATATCCGTCAGGAGATTGGTCTCCATCGTCGAGATCTGTAAGCGCCAAACGTACTCAGGTTTGTTCGTTAGACGAGGCCGGCTGCCTTGTCGCGCAATTCAATGCTCACCTGTGTCCAGTTGAATGTCTCCAACGTCAACTGGCAATGAAGCATCGGCGCCACCATCATCGAATGCATCTGCGGAGACGCGCTTCTCTTTCACTCGATCCGCGTAGCGGAGGGTGTTGAGCGTGTGATCCGAGGAGGAGGCACAAGGGGATACCGTCGCGATCATCACCGTACTGAGCGTCAGCGTCAACAAGTGAGTCAGAGATTTCGCGCTGATTTTAGCCAGGCAAATCCATAGAAATGAGTTTGCTTACTTACCGTGCTTTCGCGTTCACGAAGGAGTCTTTGAGCACCTGAGTGAGCTTGCTCGCTCGGAACGGGATGTGTACGTTGCGACCGCCGTTGTCAATCGCGCTGGGGAGATCATAATGGTTAGACTCGCCTTGAGCAATTGCACACGGGATCTGTACGACTTTCCTAGGGGAACTCACCGAAAACACTCCTTCAGAGCCAGCAAACTGCGGTTAATCTCCGCCGACTCCATCCGGCGCTGGCGATTGTGGTTCTTGGTGTCTTGCCCTCGCTCACTCCCGGCTAGATCAATCAGCGAGAGTTTTCCGTGGAGCTTTCCCGTTGTGCGATCCCGGATCGCAATCTGGCAGATGCAGTGCGATCGAGATGACACGTCATTCATCTCAGTCGCATGCGTCGTGCGCAGACTGTTGCCCTTGTGGATCACTTGGAGCAGCTCGTCCGTTGTGACAGGCTGCACTTCCTGCAAGTCGACGATCTGCACCTCTCCGCTTCCGTCCTCGCGGATGGTGAGTTGCTGCCGGTGCAGTAGATCCTGGCACCGGCCACCATAGATCTCGAAGAAGCTGACGCAGACGTCCAGCGGCTTGGACCTGCTGCAGCAAACTTTGTGTGAGTTTAAGAGCGCTACATAACTGCGTCGTGTGCTTGCACTGCTGCTTACAGTTGACTGAATTCGTCAACCTTGGCGAAGACGTCGGCGGCGATTTGTTTCTGAATCCCTTGCATCGTGAACGTCTTGCCACTGCCAGTTTGACCGTATCTGTCGCCAGATATGTCGTCGAACAGTCATCAACCCCCGAGGGTGAGGTGGCTTTGGGAAACGCTTGAGCATTCGCATGTGCTACGAGACGTACGCAAACACTGTGGCATGTCCGCCGTCCTGGAAGACAAAGTTGACGAGTGGCTGCGCCGTGAACTTGTAGATGGATTCGCTAGTCGTTGTCTCGTCGAACGTCTGCCGAGCGCCGCACAAGCCCAAGGCTGCAGTTAGCGCGACGCACCTGCGATTGACACCGCGACCAGGATCACAACGTACGTGGTCAAAGTTGAAGGCGTTGCTGTCGAGGTACTTGGTGATGCCATCGACCTTGAGCTTGCAGTCGTGGACGATGGCCATCGGGTTGAGACACGTGACGGCGTCGTAGTCGCGTTTCTTGACCTCCTTGGCGCTCACAGGTCGCTTGCGCACGCAAATGGTAATCTTGGCCTCGGCGCCTGCCGCGTGCGGCTGGCTCTTGTCGCGGTTCTGCTCGCGGAACGCGCGGATCATGCGCTGGAAGTCCACGTCCCCGGGCGACCCGCGCTTCTCGTTGCGCTGGTTCTCGAGCTCTCGCTCCTTCTTGGCCGCCGCCATCGCGCGGCGCCTGTTCTCGCGGTTGCGCTCAATCTTTCTCCATGCAGTGTTTCCCGCCGAGAGTTAGCTGCATGCCGAGAAGCACCGAGCGGCCGCCCGTCCGCGCACTCGCACCTGCGCGATGACCTCCACCGTGGGCTTGGCGCGCGGTGCGGGCGACGCGGTCGACGGTCGCGCGCCGCCGTCCGCGCCGCGGGGGTTCGCGCGCCACGCCATGCGCTCGCTCTCCTGGTCGAGAAAGTTCGGCAGCCTCGGCGGCGTGGGCGGGCGCCGGCAACAGACCGAACGAAAGATCAGACCTCCGCCGCCTCGGCCAAGCGGCACTTCCTACTTCACATTGAAGGCGGCGGCGTCGCTGCAAAAGTGGCACACACTGGCCGTATAGCTCCTGCGTGTCCGGTACGCCTCGTTCCTTGAAGTTGCTGGTTTTCCGCCAATCACACGCCATCATGCATGTGCGCAGCTCAGGCGTCGTGCGCCACCATGCGCTTCTGGTCGGCCGCCGTCCGTCTGCGCTGCCGCATCCGACCGCGACGACGGCGCAAGGTCCCGGAGGCCGCTGTGTCACGTGCATCGAGCCAACGATTCAAGAGCTGGGCCGATGATTGCGCGTCAGGAAGCGCTGGGCGAGATCCCGGCGGCAGCACAACGCGGGTCGCAGGGACAGGCACACCAAGGCGATCAACCAACTCGCGTCGGACGGCCCGCCGCAGGGGCTGTAGGCGGCTGACCGATCGATCGCCCTCACAGCAGCGAGACTATTGACTATGAGCCCAGGCGTACTGGACTGGCGAACGAGCAGCAGCTCCTGGAACGAGCAAGAGCTCCGTACGTCTGCGAGTGTACTTCTTGCTGCGTAGTGATGATTCGCTCCGTTCGTCTGCTCGAGCGCCTCTACACTAGCATGGAAGAGCACACAGGGCGCTCGGTGCGTGAGCGCTTGTCCGCAAGCTCGCCGCGAAGCTGCGCTGCACGCCCATCAATCACGCAGAGCGCGCTGGTTCCTGCGCAAGCGTAGTGCCCGCGCATGTGCTCGAGCTCCTGAAGAGAGGAAAGTGTTGGCGTTGGCGTACGAAAGTAGGCAGTGCGCGCAATCGACCATCGATGACGCAGCAGGAACGCCTTCCGACATGCGCTCCAAGCTGCGGGGAGAGGTCACAGCATGACGCCTCCCTGGTGGCGCTTACCGCCGCACGCGTTCTCCTGCCTCCAAGTCGGGAGGGGTGATCGTCCCAAGAGGCGCGGCCTGCCGCCCGCACACGATCGGTTTCTCCTTCCTCTCTTCAGACGCCAGCCGCCATCTCTCTTTCTTTCTCTCTCTCTCTCTCTCTAACCAGAGACACCGCCGCCACCATCGACTCAGCCCCATCAGCAAGCATATCACCGCTAGACAACTCCCGAGTCGAGTCGGTGGCGGTGCTTCTGGAGGTGCCGACGGTCGTGCTGGACGCGGAGGAGGCAGCTCCCGAGCCGACGGCGCGGCTGCACTTGGTAGACGAGAGCCAGGATGCCGCCGAGCTCGCGTCGCTCCCGTCCAGCAACAGTCTTCGCCGTGGAATCCCATAGTTCGTGGCCGAGGACTTCGTGCCCGAGCTCAAGCTGCCGCCGATCGCGGGCGACGCTGACGCCGGCGCAGGGTCGCCAGAGAATGCCGCGCCTCGCCTCGTCAAGCGGATGAGCGCCGGCGCCATGTCGGCGTCGACGCTGTCGCTCAAACCGCCGGGCTCGCGGCGCCTGGCGCGGCTCACGTGGCAGGGCTCGCGCATGGATCCGCATCCTTTCAGCCGCCGTCTGGACTGGGCAGAAAGATCGAACCTGATTCTTGAGCCTTCTTCCTCGTGGTGATTGGCGTAAATTTCACTTTTATGGCCAATCATAGCTGCGCCATGATCTCGCCTCGCAGCTCGTCGGCGACTTCTCGGGACGCTCGCTCGCCGAGGCTATTTGGCGTCTTCTCGGGTAGCCACGCCGCGCCGCGCCGCACGTTCGTTCGCCCGCGACCGCCGCCGCCGACGCCGATGACCATCGCGGAGGACGCCGCACCTGCTCCGCCACCAGCCGCGCGCCGGCGTGTGTGGCGCGCGCCGCCGCCGGCCGCCGATGCCGCCAGGGCGGCCGAGACGGGTCCGTGCGCGCGCACGTCGCTGCTGGCCAAGTTCCGCGCGAGCTTCCTGCGACTGGACGCCGGCGACACGGACACAGAGAGCATGGACTGCGACGGCGACGTGCTGGACAGTCCGCTGGGCCGCGACGCGCTGGGCGGCGCCAAGCCCGCGCTGGCGGACGCGGACGAGCTCATGGCGGACGCCAGCGCCGAGGATGAGGAGGGCGAGGAGAAGAGCGCGGAGGCCGCGGACGAGGCCATGGCGCTCGTGCGCGCGCTGCCGGCCGAGCTGCTGTCCATCGCGCTGTCGCACCTGGACGGCGCGTCGCTGCTGCGCTGCGCCGGCACGTGCCGCGCGCTGCGCTCGCTCACGTACGACCGCGAGGTGTGGCGCCGGCTGTGCCAGCGCGAGTGGCCAACGCTGCGCTCGCCGGTGCTGGCGCAGCTACCGGGCGCGCCGGACTACGACGTGATCCGGCTGTACGGCGGGAGCTGGCGCGCGTGCTTCACGGAGCGGCACGGCCGCGAGCAGCGCGCCGAGATGTCGGTGTCGATCCCGCAGTTCGCGAGCGAGGAGATGCTAGCGGTCGAGAAGGTCGTGTCGGACACGTTCGCGATCGGGAGCCACCGGTTCTGCCTCTGGGTCTTCCCGAACGGCAACCCGAACGAGCCGCAGTACGCCGGCTCGGTGCTCAGCGTCTACCTCGTGCTCACGGACCTGGATCAGCGGCCGCCGGACTGGCTCACGTGCGCCGTCTTCTCGCTCTCGGTGGCCAACCACCGCTCGCCGCGCGACCGCATCGAGTGGCACTCGTGCCTCGTGGACAACAAGTTCGACCGCCATCTGAACAACTGGGGCGTGCACGCTCTCGGCGCGCTCTCGGCGCTCAAGGACCCCGAGCGCGGCTTCCTCGGTCCGCGCGACACACTCACGGTGTCGGCCAGCGTGCGTCTCATGAGCATCACGTTCCGCGTCGCGCTCGAGAGCGACCTGAAGGCGCACCACGACCTGGGACTCGTCGACCTCTCGCGCGCCGACGCCGTTGTGCTGCCTTTCTGCGCCTCGCTCCACGACCTGCTCGCGCGCCTGCAGGAGCTCTACGACGTCGACCCGGCGCGCGCGCGCGTCTGGTGCTTCAACCAGCCCGTCGTGTCTGGCCAGGCGCTGCGGCCGCGCAAGCTGCTGACGGCCGCGGGTGTGAACCGCCACGCCCCCATGTTCGGTCACCTGCTCAGCGACGGTGTCGACATTGACGCCTACTCATTCTGCCAGCTCTACGTCGAGGACGACCGCACAGACGACCCGCCACTCAACGCCACGCCGTGCGCGGTTCACGAGGCGTTCGCGGCGGCGACCACATCCGCACCGACGACCACGATCGCCACGACCACGACCACAACGACGACAACAATGGCTGACAGCAGCAACAGCAGTAGCAGCAGCAACAACAACAGCAACTTGGACGTCCCTGGATATGTATTTGTCAAGCTGCTGGACCCGCGCACACGGCGGCTCGAGTTCCTCGGCCGCGTTTTCTTCCCGTCGCCGCGCGCGCTGACGTCCGCGTTGCTGTACGAGGCGGTGGCGCGGCGGTGCGCGTGCGCGCCGAGCGACCTGCTCATGTTCAAGGAGGAGATCGCTCCGCTGGTGCTGTCACCCCCCGTGCCGTTCAGCTACGAGTCCATTGGCGCGCAGGCGGCGGTGCTCAAGACCCCCGCGGCTACGACACTGCTTGCCGCCGACATCGCCGTCTTCGTGGCGCAGTCGGCCGCGGAAGAGGGCGTCACGGCCGTCCGCGCGCTGCTGGACGCGCACTATGCAGCTGCGGACGAGCTCGCGAGCGACTCGCTGCTGACGCCGCCGCCGACGCTCGCAGACGTCGAGGAGCTCGCCGAGAAACTCGACATTCCGAAGTTCCGCGTGCGCAGCGCGTTCCGCAAGTGCCACGAGGACGCGCGCGCGACGCTGCGCTACATTATGGACGGACGCCACCTCGGGTTCATCTGCGACTCGTGCGGCGAGACGGACTTCCGCGGCGCACGCTTCAACTGCGCCGAGTGCAGCGACTACGACCTCTGCGCCTCGTGCTTTGGTGCGTCCGCTGCGACAGTTGCTGGCTCTGGCGTCTCTCTCGCTGCCGGCCGATGGACTGACCGAGTGACTGACGACTGGCGTGTGCGTGTGTGTGTGTGTATGCGGTGACGGTGGTGATGATCGTGGTGGGATGCAGAGCACCGGGACGACGTGCGGCACCGCTATGCCAACGTGGACGGCAAGTGGCAGCGCGTGTTCGACTGCCAGGAGCACAAAGCGTCACACGCCATGCGCGAGATGCTGCCGGTCTTCTTCCAACGGCCGCGGCCCGGGCGGTGACGCGCGGTCTCCTCACATCTCGCGGACTATCCGTCCGTCCTCCTTCCTCCGCCGCCGTCTCGAGACGCGATCCGATGCGATGCGATGCGATGCGGTGGATATGTATGCATGCTCAAGCATTGTAGAATTCATTTGGCTTTTCCATCTCTAGACACGCAGCGAGGTGCGCACGACGCGGGAGGGGGCGAGGGTCGTGAGGGAGCCCGAGCGGGGACGCCGCGCGGGGCTCCGCACACGACTCGCATCGAGTTGTACAAGTCCCGTCGCCGGGCTGGGCAGGGGGGAAGGATTGGGGAGCGCGACCGCGCGCGGTCTCAGATGCAGCCGCTCTCGATCTCCTTCTTGGACTCGGTCGAGTAGCGGAAGTCGCTGCCGTAGTCGCTGAACTCGTCGCCGTCCTCCTGGCGCAGGTCGGGCGTCCACGGACTCGACGCCGCTGGCCGCGAGAGGCTACGCACAGCAGCGGCGTTAGGAGCGGGACGAGCGCGAGCCGCGCTGCGAGCCGGGGCCGTACCCGGGCCGCGAGTAGCCGCTGTGCGCCAGCGGCGGGCCGGCACCGGCCAGCGACGACACCGAGGACGACGACGAGGACGACGTCATGGCGGGCGGACGCGTATATGAGAACCCACGGAACTCGTTCTTCGGCGACACGGCCAGTCGGCGATCTTGCTGCTCGCCAATGCATACATACAAGCAAGCGCGCAGACACATCCAGTCAGTCGGCCTCACCGGCATCGGCAGGGCTGTTTCGCGCCGTCGTACCTGGAGGAAGCTGTGGTCGGGCGTCTCGCGCGTGAACTCGCGGTCAAAGTTCTGGATGTCCGTCGGGCTGCGCACGCGGGGCTTGAAGGGCGGCTTGACGGCGCGGCGCTCGAGCGCGCGCCAGTCGAGACCGGCAAAGAAGGCGTGGCGCTTGATGTCGTCGACGCCGGCGCCGGGGCGACAGCCGAGGCGGTAGGTCGGGTCGCGGTCGAGCAGCCCCGAGATGAGGCTCTTGACCTCGGGCGAGAGCCCAAAGTGCGCCGGGAACTTGAGCGGTGCCTTCATGATCTTGGTGCACATCTGCTCGATGTTGCGGTCGAAGAAGGGCGGCCAGCCCGTGAGCATCTCGTACATGAGCGTCCCGAGGCTCCACCAGTCCACAGCCTTGCCGTATTCCGTCTTCTTCTTGCGGCTGATGAGCATCTCTGGCGCCAGGTACTCGGGTGTGCCGCAGAACGTCCGCGCGCCGGCAAAGTCCGAGCACTCCGTCTTGGAGAGCCCGAAGTCCGTGATGCGCACGTGGCCCTGCTCGTCCAGCAGAATGTTCTCCGGCTTGAGGTCCCGGTAGACGATATCCTGCTCGTGCAGGTGCGCGATAGCGCAGATGAGCTCCGCCGCGTAGAAGCGCACCATGGCCTCCGAGAACGAGCGGAACTTCTTGAGGTGGAAGAAGATCTCGCCGCCGCAGCAATAGTCCGAGACCATGACGAGCTTGCTCGGCGTCTGGAACGCGTAGCGTAGGCCCACAATAAACGGGTGTCGCGTCGCGCTCATGATGCGCCGCTCCATCATCGTGTGATGCACTTGGTTGCGCTTCACGAGCTCCGACTTGCGCAGTACCTTCATGGCCAGGATGTCGCCCTCTCCCGCTCCTCCGTCCATGCTGCGCCGCCCGCTGCCACCGCCAGAGGACGACGCCGCGCGCTGGCGAACCATGTAGACCTTGCCGAAGGAGCCCTTGCCGAGCATCTTGAGCACCTCGAAGTCTTG
Organism: Phytopythium kandeliae; assembly: GCA_023338135.1. NCBI lineage: Eukaryota > Oomycota > Peronosporomycetes > Pythiales > Pythiaceae > Phytopythium > Phytopythium kandeliae. Next base: position 13,613 of record JAADYC010000217.1, on the reverse strand, counting down.
CATCTGAACGAGCCGCGGCGGCTCCAGCGGCGGTCGCGACGACAGCGACTCACGGCTGCCTCGGCCCGACGACTCGCGGCCCCACGCGTCGCTGTGGCGCAGTGGCGCGTCCGCTGCGCTCGAGCCCGAGAGTCGCGCGTCCGCGAGCGCGCTCGAGCTGGCGGCCGGCGTCGAGGTGGAGGCCGAGGCAGAAAGCCGCACGTCGGCGCTCGTGGCGGTGCCGAGGGGTCCAGTGGCCGTCACGTCCACGAACATGTCGGCGTCCTCGTCGTCAAGCAGGCTGAGACCGCCCGAGAGGAACTGCACGACCTCGGCGGGTCGCGGGCGAAGCGACAGCACAGCGTTCATGTAGCTCTCGATGCCCTCGCGGCGCTGCTCAATCACGTGCAGGGAGAGCGAGCTGAAGAATTTCTTGGGTGGAAAGTAGAGCTTCCCCACGGTCGCGTACTTGGCACGCAGCACCTTGTGCAGCTCGCGGAAGTGGCTGTAGCGCTTCTCGGCCAGCCGCACGGCGCCGGACGCGTAGTGCACGTACACCTGGAAGGCCGTGAAGCGCTTCTGGCCACCGGCGCGGCCCGACGTGCTGTTCGACATGCCCTCGAAGGCCGAGAGCGCGCCGAGGGAGCCGCTGTGGCCCGGCGCGTCTACCGACGGCTTCTGCCCCTTCTTGTCCTTCTTCTTCCTGCTCCGCGGGGTCTTACTGCCCCAAGAGCCGCGCGGACCGGACGCCGACAGCGGCCCGGGTGAGTGCGCCGCGCTGAAGTGCGCAGCTGCGGCCATGGCGTCCCTGGCCGCGCGCTCCGTCGGCAGCCGTGACTTCCAGCGGGGGATCTCGACGCGCGTGATCTCGTCGTCGGCCGCGAGCGGCGCGGCGCGCGCGCTGTAGCCGGCGGGGTCCGCGACACCGGACGCGCGGCCGCCGTCCGCGGGGAAGAAGCCCGAGCCTGAGATAGGCGCGTGGTGGTGCAGGCTGCGGTGGTGGAACGGCGACTCGGGGGACGAGCTCGAGGACGAGGACGAGCGCGTCGGGGACGGATCGGCCGCGGCCTGCACGTGCGTGAGCGAGTGGCGCATGGCCGCCGGCAGCATCCCGTGCTGCTTGCGTGCAGTCGGCGGCTGGAGCGAGTTGCGCGCGCGCGCCGGCGACGCGGACGCGACCGTGGCCGCGTTGTAGCCGCCGCCGCGGATCTGGTGCTGGAACGCGGACGAGATGTTGGAGGCGCGGGAGGCGCCGCCATTGCTGCTGCCGTTGCCGCTGTAGCTGCTTGCGGGCGGAGGCGGCCGGCCGGCGGCAGCGGTGGCGGCGCCTTGGGGCCCCGCGAAGCGCGGGCGAGTGCGGACGTACTCCTCAGCCGCGGGCATGCTTGGCGCCGCCTGGGGTTGCTCGCTCGGCCGCGCGAGCGGTGGCGGGGAGGCGAGAGACGAGAGGCGAGAGGCGAGAGGCGCGGGCCGGGGGCCGCGCGGGGGGCGGCGGGAGTCGCGCGGCGGCGCGGCGGCGCGGCGCTCGGGCGGAGCGCGCGCGCTTCCAGGCCGGGGGCGGGCGGGCGATCGATCGCGTTGTGCGCGGAGGTGTGTGGGTAAAGCGCGCGCTGTCTGTCTGTCGGAGTGGACAGTCCTGCGCTGCCGACTCGACAGCGCGGCTCGCACCTGCTGTGCGAGGGAATCGATTGATGCAGTGCGTTTCACTATGCGAGTATGAGCAATGGGAGACATGTCAGAGATCGAATCACAAGGGCTCTCGATTATGGCGGGGATTGAATCTACGATCCGCCAGAGCGAAATTCACTCTCAGGGATAGGGGTGTTGAGAGACCGGACATTCTGCACACACTCTGCAATTTGGCGGGGAATCGTGGTCCAGCATCCATCTCGATACACTCGGCGAGAGTATCGGCTGCGTCGCGGTCAGCCAGCGGACGAACGCTCCTGCCCGCCGCGCCGCCGCCGCCGCCGCCGCCGCCCCTCGCCGCCGTTCGCTCGCTCGGCGACACAAGCAATCGGCCGCCTCTTCTTCTCCTCCTTCTCCGCTGTTGTTGCTGGGCGTCTGATACGTACGACGACGAATGCATGCATGCGCGCGCGGGCGGCAGCCGTCGTAGCCATAAACTCGCCCGCCGCGCAAAATTTGGCGTCCGAGAAGCGAGGCGAGGCGAGGCGGGGCGACACCTCGGACCAACCGGCCGACAGACAGACGGATCGCTTGCGTCGCGCGCGACACGTTGGAGGCCGGGCAGCGCGGAAGCGGGCGGGAAGGCCGGCGGAAGAAGGCCCGGCGAGGCTCGCGCGCTGGCCAGCAGTGCGCGCGTCGGTCGTCGGCCTTGGCCTGTCGCCGCCTCTTCTCGCCGGCGCCTGATTTCTGAGTCGCCGCCGGCGCCGGCGCCAGCGCCGCCGAGACCCATCCATCCATCGCCGCGGCCACCATCTAGCCGCCACTATACAGCCGCGACGACGGCGGCGGCGCCGGCCGCGAGCGGAGCGGGCGCCGGTCGAGTGCGCGCGCGCTTCAGGCGACCGACTCGCGTTCGACGGAAAATACCAGCGAGCCCTACGGTACGAACGGACCGGCAGATCGAAACGCTCGGCCACGCACGTCAGCGCCGCGATCTTCTTAGTCGAACCGGCGCGTCAACTGGCCCACAGCGCGCTACGCTGTACGGTACCGCGTAACGCCCGGACAGCCGCGGGCGGCGGATCGGAGCTCGATCCGCGCCGCCAGCGCGGGCGCCGCCTCGGCCGCCGCATCGCCAGCGCGGGCGCTTCCGTCAGCTCGCAGCGCCGCGCTCGGCGACGGCCTCCTCGTCTGCGACCGCCTCGCAGAGCACGTCCGCCACGAGGTGCCAGACCTTGGGAGCGTACGACTTGACGCGCTCGACGTGCCGGCACGAGACCTTCCAGCGGCGGCCGTGCGCAGCCGCTAGCGCCGTGATCGAGCCCACGACGTGCTGCTCCCACTGCTCGCGCTGCTCGACGGCCACGTTGTCGTGCACGTGCAGCCAGCCGCCGGCAGGCTTGAGCACCTGCACGGCGAGCGGCCAGGCCCTCTCACTCGTGGGCAGCAGCCCGAGGTTCACGCGGTCGCCCACGGGGCCGATAGTCGGCGCCGAGAGCTGGTTGTCGCCCTCGTACACGCGGCACTTGTGCGCGACGCCGTTGCGCGAGAGGTTGAAGCGCAGCGCGTCCACCGAGTCCGGGTTCCACTCGCACGCGTGCACGAAGGCCGCGCCGCCGTGCACGAGGAACGGAAGCACATAGTAGCCGATGCCGCAGAAGAGGTCGACGATCACGTCGCCTTGACACCCGATGCGGCCCATGCGCGCCTTCTCTGTCACGTTGCCCGACGAGAACATGACGCGCGTGAGGTCCCACCCGTAGACGATGCCGTTCTCGCGCACCTCGACCCACCCGGGCCGCTCGCGCGTGCGCGTCGACGGAGACGCTGCCAGCAGCTGCGAGTTCGTGTACAGCAGCTCGACGTGGCTCTGCCGCTTCTCGCCCGGATCGATAAATGCCTTGCGCGCGACGCGGGAGAATGCCGGCACAGTGGACGCGCACACTTGAGCCCACATCTGCTGCGCGAACGAGGTCCACTGCGGCTCGATGAACGAGTCACGCGGCACCAGCAACACGTCGTCCACGAACTCGAACCGCTTCGGGATCGCGTGCTGCAGCTCCTTGGGCAACGAGTGCTGCTGCGCGAATGCCGCGATGACGCTCGCGATGGCCTCGTTGCGGTTCAACCCGCTGCGTTTGCCAAACTTGTTGGCGTACGCGTCGTGATCCTCGATGACGGTCAGTGCTCGAAGCTCGGCGCTGTCGGCGGACGCCACCACGTCTCGAATGCCTGGGAGTACAGGAATCAGGAAGCATCCGGGCAAGGAAGAGGAGTTCGCGTCTGCGCCGGGCAGCGGGGAAGTCATGACGTGTACGCGGCGGCTCTTGTCGTACATCTTGGCGCTCTCTAGCAGCGTCTTGACTGCTTTCACCTGTCGCTTCTCGGCAACAACACCGAGTGGAGCGCCAGAGTGTGTATGGATCGCAGGAGCGTTGGCAGTCGGTGATCGAATGGTACTACGTGCTGTTGAACTTGTTGCTTGTGTCGATCGCTTCTGGATCGATGCTGCTGGTACTGTCAGCCGGCAACGCACCGCTGGAGAGTACACCTGGCCAAAACCAAAGCACTGAAAGCCGCCGCCGAGAATGAAGAGGGTGCTGAGTGATGGCATCCACTCGCATGAGTGGCCCACGAATGAAATGGCAGCGTCGGAGTCTGGAGAAGCACTGCCAATGTCCCCCAAGCGCGTCCATTGCCGCGAGCTCGTGTTCAGAGCGTAGATCTGCTGGGTGGATTGAGCACCGCTTGATCCGTCCAGAGAAGGTGCTGACGTCGCTCCGCCGACTACGACGAGCAAATTGTCGCGGATGACGCAAGCGCTCGCTCCGATGAGCGGCTGTGGTGGAATCGCATCACTAGCTCCGCTTGTTTCTTCTGTTCGCCACGTCTCCGTCGCCGTATCGAAGACCGCAAAGAGCGGCTTCATTGGTTGGTTTGCCAAGGGACCATCGCCTTCGAGCGCTGACAGCCCACCAAAGAAAACGAGTTCGGAGCGCTTGACGACGGCGCCAATGTGATCGAAGGCAGTCGGGGGTTCGCGATCCGAAGAGCTCTCTGAAGCCATGGCAGCAGTGATGGAATCCAAGTCAGACGGTTTCCTCCAGAAGCACTTCACAGAATCCCGACCTCATCATTGATCGTACCGATGCGACGCCAGTGAAGTGGGAGCTGGCTGAAGTCGAGCGCGTACAGATCACCCAACACGCAATCTTGCGTGCGGCCGCCATGCACATACATCGTCGATCCGACTGCAGCAAGAAAGAAAGCACGCGTACAGGCGTTAACGAACCACTCGAGTACAGATAATCGTCTTGATTGCATGCGCGTACCAACACAGGCTGAGTGCTTCCATCGCGGACAAGGAGCGGTGTCGCCCTCTGTTGCAAGCCGTTCCCATGCCTTCGTCTCGAGGTCGAGCGCAAACAAGTCGTTCAGAGGCCGTGTCGGCCCGGCACGACCTCCAAACACAATCATCCGCTTTCCGACCACCACTGCTGAGTGATACATTCGCGCAGATGGAGCCGATGGCGATGTGGTGCCGACCACGTGGTGCGAGCGCTCGAGGCGCATTCCATCACTGCTTGCTGTGAAAACCGTCACGTCCGCCGTTCGCGTTGTTGTGCCCGAAGTAGTGGTGCCCTGACCACCAAACACAATGATGCTATCGCTGTAGTGAACAGATGAATGACCCACGAGCTTGAGGTCTGCCACTTCCGTCGCTAGCACCTCGCAAGCAACCAGCTTGACTTGAGAAGAGATATCTTCCATCGGCAACTCTGCGGGGTCGAACCTAGCTCGGAATGCAGCGAAGAGTGCATCCGTCTTGCGCTGGTTGGCTCGGAACTTCTCGTTCGCAATGCCCACGATCCACTGGAGGTACGCATCAGTCACGAGCAGCGGGTGCTCTGCTGGGAGGCGGCCAAGCGGGATCTCCAGCGAGTTGGCGGTCGTGCGGATCGCGCACATGATCTTCTTGTTGCCGAGAACAACACCCGACTCGCGGAAGCCGCTGGCAATCCCCCATTGCAGCAACTCTTTGGCGGCGTCCAAATCTCGACACACGACGTGCATGATGAACGGCTCGTGCTTGAAAATGAGCTGTGAGGAGGGACCGCGACACCGCGGACGCAACTGTGAGCGTGGTGAACATTGCATAAGCGATCAGCATCACTCACCATGTTGCTACTGGAGTGCGTCTCCGCCTCGACCGTTTGCAGCGCCGCCTTGAGCTGCTCGAAGCTGATCGGCGCGTGCTCCGCGAGCAGCCACCTGCCACCCTTGGTGATCAGAGCCGAGCCGCCATCCATCGCATCTCCCGCAGACGCGCCAGCAGCAGCAGACGCTACCGCCGGCTCACCGCAGAATACTGCGATCCGCCCCGAACACGAGCTGCTCGTCACCTGCGACCAAGCGGAGCGTCAGCGTGGCGAGAGCGCGCATAGCGATCGACAGCAACGGACGCACGTAGTTCGGGTGCTCATTGATGGCGCGGATCATATCCACGATCGGCGCATCGATGCTGCCCTTGGGGCTCTTGTCCTCGGCCATGCGCAACTTGCGCAGGTTCTCGCGCTTGAGCTGCGCGAACATGGTGCTCCTGCCGCTCCTTGCCGCCAGCCAAAAACTTGCAGCCATGAAGCCAAGCAACACTCAAAGCATACAAAGTCGACGTGTCAAAGAATGCTTGCGGCTTGCAAACATTAGTGTGTGCTTGGCCGTATAGCTTTTTCGTGCGCGGTCGTGCCGATCCAAAGGAAACTCGGCAGCAACGGCGATGCAGACCAGCTCGGAGCTGCCGGCGATCCGCGCGTTATGCGCGGGCTCGCGGCCTACACCGGCACAAGGCACGACCGGGTCGGGAGAGGAAGTGCGCTGGCATGGTGGAGCTCGGCGTCCATCGCCATATGCTCTCCGTGTTAGCGGCAACGTGGTCGCGCGCGTGCACCGCGGAACAGGCGTTGTGGAGCGCAGCTTTGTGTTTCCCGAGCGCGTCATCGACGCTATTAGCGCCGAGTTCCCGACAAGTAGTAGCGGCAGTGACAAGGATCCAACAGATGGAGTGGGCGACGGCATCACGTCAGTGGGAGGCGCGTCACACCTGTGCGTGCTCGTTCGCTCCGACTGCGTCAACATCTACGCGCCGTCGGGCGACGTGTACGAGGTGGCACTGCCGTTCCAAGCGAGCCGCATCTTTCCCATGGCAAACGCGACCGGAGAGGGAGTGGGAATAGTGCTGCAGCGCAGTTCTGTGCCAGTATTAATGTCTACGCCGGCCAAGCGACCCACACAGGGCAATGGCGGGACCACCGGGAATAGCAGCGGCTACAGTGACCATCGGTATGTACCAGCGTCCGCGTCGAGAATACCATCAGCGGATCACGCGGGCAAGGCGGTCGATGGATCGATTGCATTCGAACCATCTTTGCTAGCGCGTCCTCGTTTCTTCACGCTCTCGCATCCGCTGGATGAGGTCAAGCCGATCGCACTCGCCGCGCCATGCAAGAATGGCGAGCAGCCCAACAGAGGCGCAGCGCTAGACAGCAGTCGAGAAGGGCTGCCAGTCTTCCTGTCGGATCCTGCGCTCACTGTTGTTTCGCTGATCGGCGAACTCTCAGTGCTGGTCGCGTTCCACGAAGACGACCGGCGATTTTGCGTGTACCAGCTCGAGAAGATCGCGCCGAGCCAACAGCCGCGCCAAGGGCACGCAGTTCCCCGCGTCGAGATCGTTGATGGACCAATGTGGGCATCATTTCGCCAGTTTATGGAGTTTCAGGAGCACCACATCATGATTGAGCCGGAGTGGATCGCGCACGAATTGTGGCGATCGCCAAACGTGAGCAGCAATTTTCCAAGTACGCCTGTAAAGCCTGCTGCTGCATCAACCCTGGCGCTCGCGAATCCAATCCGTCGAGCTTTCCTTGCGTCACACTCAGATGGATCTCCACTTCTGTGCTTGGTGGACAGGCGGGAAGGCGTAACGATGCTATGGCCGATCACACTTCTTCGCGAACGTTCTAGAAGCGCACAACAACTGAGGATGTCATTTGCCGGGCAGGAGCCTCCCGCTACCTTGCTGTGCAGCGACGCCGTGCCGATCTCTATGTCGAAGCGCCAAGTTTCAGCCAAGATGTTTGATGGACGAGTGGATGCGTGTGATATCGTCGTTCTCCAAAACGACGGCGCGCTCGTTCTCTATCGGTCGAGTCATGCTCTGTGTCGCATTGAGCTAACCAGGAGCAGCAAGGACTCTTCAGCGGATACAAAGCCAATGTTACTCCTCGCCTCAGAGGACATTGACTCGTTTGAGACAGTGATGGCGCGATCAAGCAACCGAGTTTGGCGGTGGAAACATCCGATGCATGCAGCCTTGTCACCGCTTACGAGCGTCGCCTTCTCGGTTCTCGACTATGCACTGCCTCCCGTCGTGAGCGGCAAACTAAGAGTCGAAGTAACTCGTCGCACTCAAGCCAAGACACTCAAGTCCGATCACTGCACAAGCCTCAGTGGATACGAGTGGGAGGCATGCGTCGAATGCCTTGTCGAGATGGCTGATTTGGGCAACCAAGACGCGAATACCAACGATGATATGAGTTCGGGATCTGCTGGGACCGATCACAGCGCGTCCGCGTTTGATTTACTTTGCCAAAGCGAGTATCACGCGTTCTATCAGCACGATCACAGCCTGATGCTGGGAGATCTGAAGCTTCCATCTTCGGCTTGGTCATCGCAGCCCGCTGTTGATCAAGTATCGATGCCTCTCCATCGCCCGCTGTGCAGCCTCCAAAAGCATGCAGCAAGCGTTTTCGGAGCGCTGCACTTGCTGTACGAAGATCTAAAGTTGTCACAAACGTCTTCGAGATCGCGGCTGCAGCTTGTTCGTGCTCTGCAGCAAATGGCTGGCCGATTGGGATTGACACAGTATCTCGAGTACTATGGAGGCGAGTCGTGTATTCAACTCCAGCACGCGCAACCTGCTGGTCATGGCAAGAGCCTACTGAAGCGTAATTCCGTGGGAAGTGAGCTGTGTCCGTGGTTGTCGAATGAGACAATTGTCCCGGACATTCTCCAGTGGATTCAAGAGCGAGTCACCGGCGCAAATTGTGAGACGCCATTCCCCATGCTCTCCCAAGACTCGCCACTTGAAAACCCGCTACGACGCACTGAAGCGGTGTGTGGTGTCTATGGTCTCCTCTACGCGACCGAACCGGCGGCAAATCATACCGATAGGCGTGATGAAGAAGAGGAACAGCTCACATCTGCGCACCGCTTGGTAAGAGCCGTCACATTCCTGTCTCGCGAACTCGCTAAAGGGGCGTTATCACTGGATGATCTTCCCGTTGGCGTTGCCTACCCGATTATCGACGCAATTCGAGCAGTGAAGCAGAATCCACCTCCGTTTATTGGGGAAGAGATTTGCGCATTGATTGAAAGACCCGATCTCGTGGGTGGTGTGGTAAGGACAGCCGGAGAGTCTGCCGGGGCCTTTGGCGGCTCTTTCCAGCCTGGCGACCGAGCGCATCCAGATAACCCTGCCTCCGACTCGGACGCTAACCGAGGTCGTGACACCGCTGATGGACTGGATGAAGTGGTTATTGCTAGTCAGCCAATGTTTCCTCGTGATCAGCGCGTGAAAGAAGTCGCGCGCTTGTTGCGATCGAGCCGGCCGATATGCTTGAAACTGGAGAAAACCGCGGACATGTCCGATCAAGACTACGTGCAGCAACAACAGTCGCGTCTACTGTTGCTATGCAAGCGGTCGATGTCGCTCTCGGTAGCCAGAGGTATGGTCACGCTGGGTAGTTTTGACGTGAGCCTCGTGCAAACGCAAGCGTGGCAACTTCGCGTTCCAGCACTGCCGCTTGCAGGGAGAACACCACCAACGAACGCAATTGTATCGCTTGACGTTTCGGGATACGCCAAAGAGCTGACGTACTGGCCGCAGTTCCACAATGGCTGCGCGACGGGACTGCGACTTCCTGCGACGGATCTGTCGCGGCTTATTAACCGTCACTGGATAAAGTATCACCGACCAACGGTATCAACGGAGAACAGCCCGCTTGTGAATCAGCGGCAGACCGCACGAATCAACAACCGACCCCATCTTCCAGCTGCCGAAGCAAAGAAACAAAACTTGGAAGAAGAGTATGCCGCTCACGCAGGGTTACTCCTAGGCATCGGTTTACGTGGCCACTTGAAGTGCTTGTCCATGGCAGACGTCTACAACTACCTGTCGCTGTCGAACGAGTATGTCACGGTCGCAATTCTGCTCGGGATGGCGACGACAGCAGCGTACAGTCGTCAGCAGCGAGTGCGCGAATCCAAGTCAACGTCGTCGGGACGTCCCCAGTCGGAAACGGATGCAGCCGAGGCTGCGTCTCCAATCCCACCCCCTCCAAATGCCAGAGACGCCGACGAACTGGAAGGTGCTGCAGCTCTTCATGGCTCCATCGATAATCCTCTCCCCTTCTTGTCGCCAAGAGGCGTCTCACCGTCGACACCCGGCAAGCCTCACGCTCTTCGTGGCATGGACTCCGAGCTTACCCTAGAACGCTCCGTGTCAAAGATGCTCTGTCTCCATATTCCGTCGCTTCTACCCGCGCCATTCGCCGAGTTCTCCGTCCCAGCGTCGACGCAGACAGCGGCGCTACTCGGTCTCGGCGTATTGTATCAGGGAACTGGTTATCGATTGATGGCTGAGCTGTTGCTGGCCGAAATCGCTCGCTCACCGTCGTCCTCCCAGTTCATAAGCAACCACAACAGCGGCAACTCCGGGCTCTCGACGACATCGTTCGACCAATTAGAGGGATATTCCCTCGCCGCTGGTCTCGCCCTCGGACTTGTTTTACTCGGACGCGGCCAGGAGACAACGGGAGACCCAGGCTTGGCCGACCTGAATTTGGAGGAGCGACTGCACAAGTACATTGTCGGCGGCGGACAGCAGCGGCGCGATGCGAGTGCTGCAGGTAGCTGCTTGCACCGTGGACGCAGATGGAAATCGTTCAGCAACGTTGCGGATGAAGGGGAGAGCAGTGCGGTGGATGGCAACTCGTCTTCCGCGTCGACACCGCACACGGGAAGTCACAGCAACAAGTACGCGAGCTCCGAGCGCGTAGCGTCGCAAGTTGAGCACGTTAATATCGGCGTCACGGCTCCGGGCAGCGCACTCGCACTCGCGTTCATGTACATGATGAGCGGGAACAAGAGCGTCGCGAGGCAATTGGCAGTGCCGGATACGCTCATTCTACTTGACTATGTGCGTCCCGACGTCCTTCTCGTGCGGACGCTGGCAAGAAACCTGATCCTCTGGGACGACATTTCTCCTACCGCGGATTGGATTGAAGAGTGCCAAGTACCAGAGCAGCTTAGCCAAGCGTACACTGTGCTCCATCGGCGCGACAAACAGTCTGCTCAACCATCGCAAACCCTCAGAGATGACGATTGGCAGGACCAACTACCGCCGAACGCAGACGTGCACTCGATCTGCGAATCGTATGCGAACATCGTCGCTGGCGCTTGCTTTAGCTTGGGTCTACGGTTTGCCGGCACCGCTAACGCGTCAGCCCGCTCAACGCTGCGCATGTTTGTACTCCACTTCCGGGAACTGCGAACCAAGTCTCCAACATCGTCAGTTACACTTCATGGGGGCATCGGGAGTATAATCGCGGCAGCAACAGAGCGGCCAACAATCGAGCGATGCCTGGCTGTCTGTGCTCTTTCGCTCGCCATGGTTGATGCTGGTACGGGATTCGTCGAGACGATGACGCTCTTGCGGTCACTCAACCTTCGCCAGCGCGTGGATATGGAAACAACGTTCGGGACCCACATGGCTCTCAGCATGGCGCTCGGCTTGTTATTTCTCGGCGGGGGCCGCGCGACGTTGTCTCGATCCAAAGAGGCGATCGCCGCGCTCGTGGTCTCGCTGTATCCGATGTTGCCGATCAACACGGCCGACAACAAGTACCATCTCCAAGCGTTTCGACACTTGTACGTCCTGGCGATCGACACATCCCGGCACGTGGAAACTGTGGATGCGTCCTCGGGCGGGAGCTGCTCGGTGCCGATCCAAGTCGAGCTCAAGCCGACAATGGCAGCTTTCACGGCGGGCTTTGGCGAGACGACAACGTTGGAACTCCAGTCCCCGTGCTTAATGCCGGAGCTCGCAAGTATTCGGCGCATTTCAATCGCGAGTGCGCGGTATTATCCCGTGGAGATTGTTTGGGACGAGCTTGTAGGTGCGTCTGAGACTCCGACCAACAGGCGCGGCAACGGAGCCGGGGTGAATCGGACGGCAAACGAATTGCGTGCGGCTGCGTTACGAGACAGGAGCATGATTATGCTGAAGCGCCGGAAGATGTCGGCAGATCCAATCGATGAACTTGGCGCTGACGAAAGACAACGATTAGCCATTGCGACGAGGGACGAGAACTGCGATCTAGACGACCGCTTGGTACGCTTGCTACAGCTGTACATATCGCATGACGACACCGACGAAGGACGTACGCCTCCCAGCTACGACGAAGAAGACTCGGTGGGGACTGAAGAGCCGATCTTGCGCCAGAGGTGGTGGACACCGCACTTACGTCGCACGCAGTTGGAATGGCTGCGTGATGACGTCCAGCTGCTGCTTCCATTGCACTTCAACTCGTTGCTCGCTTTGCTTCGGCTGGGCCACGGGTCGAAGCACCTCGGAGCCACGACGGACCTGTGGAACCTACGATTGCTAGCGGATTTCAAAGCCCACGAGCGAGATCCCGTCCGCGATACCGCTTTATTCAGTCGCGGCGACATCAGCATCAGGAACGGCATCTGGTTGGAGCAGCAGATCGACCTGGCGCTTCGAAGACTCTGGAAGTGGAGCGGTGTGTCCATTTCATCCGTAGCAGCAGCGCGTGCGCAGCTGCTCGACAACGCGCTGCGCTCCTCGAACCACCGCGTCGATGCGGACGCAGAACGCGTCTCGTTCTTGCAGCAAGCTGTTGTGCGCTACTTTGCGGGAAGTGCGTGGCGAATGCTGGTCCACGACTGGAAGCCACGTCTCCGCCTCGCGCTGGCGTCGCGTGCGTCCACTGATGCGAACCCGCCTGCATTCGACTTGTGTGCGTTCCTCGCGACCGACGCCTCCACGCTCTCCACCGAGGAGAAGACGTTCTGGCTGCGACTCGTGTCGTTCTTTCAGTTTTCGGCATGAGGACCCGAGAGTCTTCTCGCTGCACTTTGTTGGCTCTGAAGCTGTCTGGCGTACCTCACGGGCACGGTAGTATCTGGTAGAAAGGGACGTGTTGGTGCTCGCGGGGCAAGAAGAGCCGGACCGCTCCACACAGCACTGCATGCTTGACGGTATCGACTGGTAGCGGTGCCGGCGGCTCCAGCGAAGAGACCGATGCTGTTGCTTGTCAACATGATGCTTGTAGACAAGCCTCGTCGATTGCCGCTTTGCGCTGGCGAAAACTACAGCTTGGACTTGACTCACATATGCAGCGCCTTGGCGGACGCAAAACGTATCCATCCATCCACCCTCCCCGCCGCGAGTGTTGCGGAGTCGGGGACAACGGCGAGGGTTCCGCTCCGACGAGCGAGGTAATTCTCGAATTCGCTTCACAAGCACCAACCGATCCAACAGATCGGTCTTCCTCCCGAGCTGCTCCTCGATACTGCCAAACGGAAGCAGTATCACTGAAGCGCCATGAACGTCATCGAGTTTCTCGACAGCCTCGCGCTCGCGCTTGTGGCCACGGGTGTGCTCACGGACACCACGAGGTTCAATAGCATCAGCCAGACATCGCAGGACACGGTGGTGAGCAGTGTCACAACGGACAGCGACACACCGCGCTCTAACTCGGGAAAGACGACGACCAGCACGCAGACGACGCCAGTGACACTGCCACATGGACTACTGCGTCGGAGGGTACGACGGGAAAACATCAATGACACGTCAACACCGTGCGCCAGCGGCGAGGGCGAGGAGGCGACCTCGGACTCGATGACGTGGGGAACGGATTCGA
>JAADYC010000216.1:0-29775 GCA_023338135.1 Phytopythium kandeliae | reverse complement strand
TGCGTGGAATGGAGAAGAGCAAGCTGGACAGCTACCTCCAAGAATACCTGTGGCGTTCTTGGTTCCTTCCGAGACAGCCGAAGCCCATCGACACATTGACGGCTTTCATCACGTGCATTCAGAAGCATGGGGAGGTCCCTTGAAATATAACCACCGCAAATATAAATTTCGCGATGGCGGGTTATACGGCACCAGAGCCCGAATATCTGTGGCGTTCGTGCTTTCTTCCACGCAAGGCGACGCCGACCGACGTCATGTCAGCCTTCATCGCATGCGCTGGACTGCACAACTAGGCATCGGTAATATAACCGGTCAGAGAATATATTCGCTGATGGCGGGTTATATTTCCTGAGAGCCAATTACACTACCCACACTCCGTGGTCGTCCCGCCATCAGCCGTAACAGCTAGCGGGTGATTACCCGCTCTCACCAACACTCCCTTGTTGGTGCATCATCACTCTGACTCCACATCTGTGACGTGTGGGGATTCTGACACCAACATTCACGGAGTCACTCCGTCATGGGATACACCCATGGTAACCTCGGGCCTGCGCCGATGTAACCCCGTTACTGAGCCATCTTGATGTACCAGCCGCATGTCGGTGCGCTTCCACACACCAGAGACCGAAATGCCCCGCCTCTCTTTTCGACCTTGACGTGCTTGTGCTGTTCAAACGCGATCTGCTTCACAAACTGGACGGCTTCTCTACCTGAACGCCATCTCCCTTAGAGAAGCCGCGTCGTTACCGACTCCTCTTCGCTTGGTGTGACCATCCACCTTCCTTTCAATCGGATATGCAGCCCAATCTCGTGTTGGCAATTCCAAGTTGAAGCGCCTGATCAGTGTTATTTATACATTTGTTCTATTTCCACCTCACACACGTGTTTTAAACAATTTGTATTACATTTTGCCGAAATATTCGATTTGTACCACGTTTTGGAATTTTCCCAACAAATTATGAATTTTCTGATTTGTGTATTGAATTCTCTACAATAGCATGTTGCAGCGATTGTGGAGGTGTAACGGGGCTCTGTCCACGACAGTCCCCAACACATGGCACGCACACTTGCGCGTGGAGGAAGACTTGACTCTCGACTTGGAGGAATAGGCGTAGACTTGAGGGCTTGGCGGCAAATTTGCGACTGAATTGAATCGTAGCTCTGGTTCCTACTCGCGTATGCAATGTACCTGAAGGGCTCCTAGAGGTTTGATGGGTAAAACCTCACCTGCACATAGATCCTACAACCTGGATATAAAGCCATTGGTTCAATCAGGTTGAGCTTGAGCCTCAGGCTGGAAGGACTCGTCCCGCGACGTGGCGCGCTCTGATTGGCTGAATCCATCACCAGAGTACACGTCGATCTCGCCACCTGATAGTTTCCCAAGAGGAGCCATCCTTCTGTGCATAAATGTGCAGGCAATCAAAAGACTACTGATTGCCGTCAAGACAAACTGTGGCATAAACACTCGCATGTTTCTCCGCACGCCATGTCCATGACAGAAGTGTGTAAGTGTACACATCAATCTGTAATCAGATTGTCCATCTAATAGGACTGGTGTAGCCCATTACAGCACAGCAGTTTATGCACACGGGAGAGATTGCGGCAGCCAATCTAGAAGTGTGTCTTGGGATCAAGAAAGCTGTCGGGGCTCACGCTCAGACGCACAGTCGGTCTAAAGCCCGCGAGGTGGCGGCGATCGTTGTTAACCCCGACGAGCCTACCTTTGGGAGAGAGCTTATACTCCGCACTTGATCGGGACAGTTAATCCACATCTTTTAACATTGAGCGGCGTACGATCCACTTTAGCACCCACTCCTTTCCCCCGCTGGCGATGTGGGATGGGGTACCAATGTTCATTACATCAGTGACATCACGTACCAAGAGCCAAATCGCGTTTCGACCAGAGAACATTACGCGCATCGATTGCACGCTCGACTCAATGATTCCTGTCAAGTGCTTTACTAGAGTCTTCAGCAGTCTTGGCGTCTGTTTCAGCAGTACGTGGTCGACATGCACACGAACATTGAGAGCAACCGCCTTCGATACCTCGCGGTGAATCAGTCCGTGCTGCGCGGAACCGCCTTTGTCGGACTTCAAAACATGCTTACGAACGGCATCGACTTCAACGACATTGGTGAGAGGATCATTCTCCCCGATTTGTTCATTGGCGGATTGCGCTATAACATAAAGCAATACCCAGAGTTGATGGCGATGGTGCGTGGTCTTGGAAAACCAGTCATGTTCGTGGCAATGACGTACAAGCCGAAGTAGCGAGAAATCAACAAGAGTCTCATTGACAATCAGAGAGTTCAAGGCCGCCCGGATCTGACCGCTCGCATTTTCAGAAGGGAACTCGATGCGCTAACCAAGAACACCGAGGAGAAGCACGTATTCAGTCGGCGAGAGGCGCTCGTTTACGTGATCGCGTTCCAGAAGCGCGAGCTTCCTCTTGCACACACCCTCATCTGGCTGATCGGTAGCAATAAGTTCCGAAATAAAGAGGTTTACGATCAGTTGTGTCAACTGAGACTCCTGACCTAGTTGCTTGGCCAAAGTTGTAGGAGATGGCTGTGTTGAGTATGCTGCATGAGCCTTACAGCACAGCACATCCTAACTCTCCTTGCGCGAAGACGGCAAATGCAGCAAGGGTTATCCAAAACAGTTCAACAAGGTCACGCGCTGCAATGGAAACAGATTTTCTGTGTATCGCCGCCGCAAAAACGGAAAATCCTACCCCAAAGCGGTTTCTACTTCTACAATCGGTGGGTCATGCCGTTCAGCCCGTACTGGAGTCAGAAGTACGACTGCCACATCAACGTGGAGGTATGATCCACTCTGGAAGTTATCAAGTACCTCATGAAGTACATATACGAGGGTAACGATTGACTGTCCATCGCGTTGTGTCGTATGCAGTTGGAGATCGAGTCTGCCGTACTGGACGAGACACTTCAGCGCGCTGACTCGATGAATGGCAATCAGTATCAGGTATTTGGGGCTATCACGTCCGCAGTGTCGGAGGACATTCCCTCAGAGAACTGCTTTCACTTGGGTGGTCCGGAGGAACCGGAAAGTCTCTCGTGATCAACCTCGCAGTTGCTTCAGGTCGACCAGACCGGCACATTACACTCGCAGCGGCGTCGATGACTTGGTGTCCATCAAAGTCATCGGTTCTCCCCGTCTGATGGACACTGGATCCGCGTGTATGGAGTTGTAGAGGTACGTGCAAACGTCCGAAACGACGCGATATGGTTGGAAGCGTTGGCAAAGCAGACTTGCGGGAATCGACGGTCGCTACGCGCAGATACGACGCCTTTAGCTCCGCTCGTAAGCGCTAGCAGTATCTCTGATGTGTTGATTCGACTGGTGTGGGGGCGAGCAGGAGTTGAAACTGCGGGAGCCTGCATTGCATGAGGCAGAGCTACCAGATCTCACCAGAGAGCTCGAACCCGTCGAACGCGCAGTCGACGTGAGGCTCCGTCGAGCCAGAGTGCGCTCGGTTGGACTCGCCAGAGCTGAGGCCAGACCCGGAGGGCGGCAAGGATGGATACCGCTGGCTGAAGTGGGTCAGAATGACATGCGCTGCCTGCATGCGCCGCGCAACGTCCAGGGCCTGGCTGACCGTGCTGTGGCGCTTGGCGGCAGCGTCCTGCTCCATCGAGTCATCGAACGTTGCTTCGTGGATCAGCAGCGCCGCACCCATTCCTGTCACCGCAGCAGACCGTCAGCGCGCAGCCAACACAAGCAGACAGACACATCCAGCGCCTCGACGTACCGGCACGGACGAGTCGGTCGCACGGCTGCGTGTCACCAGAGTAGACGAGCTTGCGACCGCTCCTGGATGTGACGACGAGTCCGTAGGCGTCGTAGCAATGCCGCACAGGAACGCTGTACATGTCTGCGATCGCGAACCCGAGCTCGCCCAGGAGCCTGCACCGCACAGGGTGCGATTGCTCGTTGAACTCGCGACACGTCGCCGTCACAATCCGCCGCGCGATCGGTCCATGCTGCGCCAGCAGGAATGGCGTCCAATGTGAAACGTACGCGAGCACAGACTGAGGCGCCACGAGCACGAGTTCCGGCAGCGCCATGTCCGAAGGAGCAGCAGTAGTCGCGGCTGCTGCCGTGTGCCGACAATATTCGTGCAGGATCCGTACGAGGCCACACTGGTGGTCCGCGTGGTGGTGGGAGATCCAAATGCACCGTATACCCCCAACGCGCGCTGGGGTCGACGGCCCGAACTGTCTCCACAACTGCCCGTACGTGCCCTCTCCGCAGTCGAGCAGCAGGGAGGGGACGGCATCGGCAACGGCACACCCAAGCTCGACGTAGATGCTGCTACTCGCACGCAGCTTCGATGGCGCCGCGCTGCCCGTGCCCAATACAATGAGTTTGCGCAGACCGCTCGCTTCATCCGATCGCAATTGCCCATCGTGTCCCTGCGCGATTGATAATGCGGTACTTGGTGGCGACACAGCTATCGCATCCGCTGCCTCGGTCGAACCGGCAGCCTCTCCGTCCGCATCTACACTGTAGCTCGCCCAGCCAGTCCGGTCATAGTCGAATCCGCGCCGCCCGGTGCGCTGGTTGACGATAACGAACGTCAATTTGCTCTGCGCGATGTGTCCGCTCGCTTGACTTGTATCGTGGTGCCATACAATTTGTCGCTGCCGCTGGTGAGGCGGCAATACCTTGGTCGCCTTCAAGAAGTCCGCGAGGCGATCAAGTTTCAGCGGCGACCGCATTTGTCCCTTCGGAGTTCCTAGATTGATGTGCAAAGGAGACTCAGCGTTCACAGCGTCGAATTCGCCAGCGCCTCGCCGTCGAATCGTCGCTTTCGCCGACGCGAGGAAGGAAAAGCTGAAGACGCCGTCCGCCGCAGACTGCAGTAGCTCGCCATCGAAGATCAGGTGTTCTGGACAAGGCTCGCTGCCTTGATTGTCTTGCGAGGTACCCAGTGAAATGTCGGCCATCCACTTGATATACCTCCGCAGTTGAAAGCACCAAACGCATCAATTAGACAGCTGGAGCGAGAATATGTGCGGCCATGTAGACGAACCTTGGGTCTCTGCGTACATTCGCTGGAGTGAAATGAACGATGAGCGCCGGCTGATGCGGACACGCGGCGTCTCGACGCGAGAATTGATCGAGGAGATTCGGGATTTGAAGAGTGGACTGGCAATCGATAATCCACACGATAGAATGCAGCAGTGGGAGCTCGTGAAACCTGGAGCGAGGATCAGTTGTCGTCAGTAACAGCACTGTGACCGCGTGATAACCAAGCAGAGCATACGCACCAAAGAGCATAGCAGATGCTGATGGCCTCGCCTCGGTTAGCTGATGCGTCGGTCGTCGCAATTGCATCTCCATTGTTGTCCGTCACAACGGCGATCGGAACTGGAGTCGCTGGGTCACTATCGCTCGAGGTTTTCGCACCTTCGCTCGTCTTCTGTTTCTTCTTCTGTGGCTCTAGAGATGATACCGATTCGCTCTTCAATGGCGCCGGCGGTGGCTGATCTTCGACGCCCACGTCGTTGCAAGTGCCGTACTTCTGCAGTAACATGCGCTTGAGGGTTTCTTCCCGGCCCTGGAATTGCTTCAGCACCTTGTCGACATACGGTAGTTTATCCGGTTGGTGCTGTCGGTAGAACTGCAGGAGCCATCGCCGATCGAGGACAGCGCTCTTGTCAGTTCGCTCCTCGTCCATACGACTGTCGTTGTCATCGCTGTCTTCGTTGCTGCTGCTGCTCGAGCTGTGATCTTGGGTGCTGTGCTCGCCGGCAATGCACGAGGCTTCTCCTGCCACCGTACGAGTATCCTCAGCTTCCGCCGCTCCACTAGCGAGGTCACCGCCGTATTTGCCCACTAGCTGAGCCTTGAGCTCCTCGTGGCGGCCGCGATACCGGCTGAGGATGACGTCAATGTAGGGAATCTTGGACGGCTCCTGTATGGAGTAGAAGCGAACTAACCACTTGCGCATGCGTGCCGTCTCGCGGTCTCCTTGACCTCCTCGGTGCTTGCTGAGTCCTGCCACCGTGCTGTTGGCTGCGCTTCCGCCTGTAGTCGCGGTCTGAGACGGAATCGACGCTTTCTCCTCGACAGACCCGCTGACTTTCGGCTCCTTTGGGCCATCGCCGGCGCAAAACGAACAGGCTGTAGAATCGCTGACCATGTTGCTGGCGTCGCGATCGCGACCTCCATGTACGCACGGCTGCAGAATAACAGCGACGACTCGGACATGATCGATATCTAGTTGCTGTCCGCTCAGCCAGTCCTCGCGTTGCACTACACCGTCTGCGGCATCCGCCACGTGCTGCGCGTCTCCCCCGCCACTGGTCACGCGAACGCACTCTATCTGTGGAAACTTCCGCCTCACGAAGCTGCGGGTGGCGCCAAGGAACGATACAAGGCCCTCCGGTCCATACAGACGCAGTCGTGGGGCTCCCAGACCTCCAAGTGCGAAGACGACGCCGGGAACTCCGCTTACTGACTGGGTCCGTACGTACATACCGAGCGTAAGTGCCCGAGGTGAGTCCTTCCGCCTTGACCCGACGCACCTGTGGGTCGAAGCGCGTGAGGAAGACTGTGTCGAGCGAGCGCAGCTTGACGCCGTTCTCGCCGCAGAGCCGCTGCGTGCCCTCTCCGCAGTTGAATAATAGCCGCGCCACGACCGCCGAGTCGTCGCTGTATACGCCGTGGCGCCGCACTGACAGCAATAGTGACGGCTCCGTGCCGTCACTGCCCGTGCCCACCACCTCAGCCGTGACCTGACAATAGCGCGGGAGCTCACGTGAGTCGACTGAACCAGTCGCGGCATTCACATGCGCGCAGAGCGCACCGACAGCGGCCGCGCCATCGTGCCTTGCCTCGTTTCCTGCTGCCGACAACAAGCCATTGGACAGCGAGGAGGATCACCTCCGTAAACGGCTGAAACTAGCGAACCGACTATTGTATCGATGGGTGCAGCCTATCAAACAGACTTGCTGGGCAGCTCCTGGTTTGAGGGACGCGTCGTTTCGATCGGATCCTGCTCTGCCTGTCTGCAGCGGTCGATCGATGCATTCACTCATCGCCCGCTTCCGAGAGACAAGCGCGAGTGCAGGGATGGAGCAACCACCGCAGGCTCCAGAGCAAGACGAGGACGCGAGCGCGCTGGTTGAGTATTTGCCAGACGCGATCCCAGTGCTCTCGAGCGATCTGGAGCTGCGTCGGAAGTTGCTGCAGTGGAACCTGAGCGACCGCCTCAAGCTCCTGCGCTTCCGCGTCGCGCGTCGCACTGCGAGCGAGGAGGAGGAGCTCACACTCATCCGCGACTTCTTCCGGGTCGACGCAGTCCGCCAGCTGCTCGATGTACGCGCGCTTTCGGGCCATGCGTCGGTGCTTCGGAGTTCTACTGACTTTCGACATGCGCACATACACAGCTTCCGGCGGACAAGTCCACGGAGTTTGAACCAGGCTGGCGACGCCTGCGTACGTCGGTAACGAGTATGAGCTTCTTCGATCGCCTGGCGACCGCGGGTATCATCGCCGCGGACGGGTCGTTGCGTCGCTGCTTCGATGAATCTGTCGGCGGCTGTGCAGTCAGCGACTTGCTGCGAGAGATGCTCGTGAGCCCGGACTCGCAGCACAGCGACTTGTTCTCGCGCGACGAGGAGCAGGAGGAATTCATCTTCCAGCTCTTCCGCGCGCTTGTCATCGGCGGGTCCATGTGCCAGTCCGACGACAGCATCCATCCGTATGAAGACGCCACCCGCGCGCTGTACAAGGCACTCGTGTCGGTGAAGAAGCGCTCCGGCGACCCGACCGCCGTCGACGTCACCTCCCGCGTGTACGCTGTCGATCCAGCGAGTGGGAGCGGTGGCTCGCTGTTCTCGACCGCATCGCCGCTACACACGTGCTTCGTCGTGCTCGACCCGAAGAAGCGTAGGCTCACAGTATGGCTTCACCCGTTCGTGCCGTTCTGGTAAGGCAAAAATAGACGGCGCTGGCTGGCATGCGAGGCTGAAGAGAGAGAGAGAGCCTCCGTGTGCACTCGGCGTTCAGCTTGGCCTCTCAGCTAGTACAAGTGCGAGCGATGGCGCTCGGTGAAGAAGAAGCGGCGGTGACAACGCGGTTCCTGAACGCGTTGGTCGAGACGGCGGCCAAGCAGGGCGGGGATGCCGCCGAGGTGGCGTACATGGTCGACCGCCTTGTGCCTGTACTTGTCCCAGGTTGAGGCGCCAGTGTGGCTGTCGATCGTGATGCGGGAGGTGAGCGCTAATGCGTCGCGTTTGCAGGACTTGTGCACCTGCTCAAGGCCGTGGCGGCCGCGAGGGAGCGCGAGGAGGACGGCGGAGAGGACGTCGAGCCGGTCAACGCGCTCAACCACCTCGCTGGGTACCTTTACCGCCACAACCCTCGCTTCGGAGAGCCCGTACGTCACTCGCACTGGGGACGTTCGCTCAGCCTGGAGACGGTGACGCCATGATGCTCGTCTGACCCTCGCGCTGTCGACTTGCCGCTGTAGGAAGAGGACGTCGCGCAGCTGCAGGCTATAGCGCGCAAGGCGCTGAGCAAGTAGCAGCGCTTGAGTGGTGCAATCGCATGCAATCACATACAAACATGGGGTCTATTCCTCTCACCTTAGCTGATGTCCGACCCGTCTGGAGAGCACTCGCCTGCGACTTACAAGCAGCGGCGGCGGCGGCGATGGCTACGGGGATGGCGAGCGCGACGGCATCGGTGACGTCGCGGGCGACGGAGAAGGCATAGGAGAGGCGGACGCCGAGTTGGCGGACGCGTCGTCATTGTCCGAGTTCGAGTCGTCCGCCGTGTTGTTGTCGTCGTCCTGACCGCTTTGGCTGGCGCTATTCGAGGCCGAGTTGGTGTTGCTGGCTGACTCTGGCGCGGGGGCCATGGGTGCCGCCGAGGGCACCACTGGCGCAGACGCCGACATGAACGGCGCGCTGAAGAGGTCTTCATCTGCGTCGAGCATCGGCAGGTCGTCCAGCGCCATCTCCAACTGCTCGTCCGACGATACCATGGCCGACAGCATGTTGCCGGCCACGTCCGGCGGCAGCGGGATCATCGGCATCGAGCTCGGGGCCGACGCCGGCGCCGCATTAATCAGCGGGGCGGTCGCAGTAGCCTCCGCGGCGGGGACCGCTGCCTCGCCGCTCGGGACGGCAGCCAATGTCGGATTGGATGGTGCCGAGTGCTCGACCGGATGAGAGGATGCCGGTGGGGGTGCAGTCGACGGATCGGTCGGCGCCGACGCTCCATCAAGCGCCTTCTTGGTCGCTTGGGCCGTCGGTGCCGTTTGCGGCGCGGGCGAGGTCGTCGCCGATGAGTGCCGGGACGAGTGCTGCCGCAGTGAATTGCATCGATGGCGGCATAAGGAGGATAGAAGGATGGAAGGGTGGAAGGATGGAAAGATGGAAGGATGGAAGGAAACGTACGCGGACGACGGGGTACTCGTTCAGGAGCTCGAGCGGCGCGTCCAGGTGCTGGCGCACGCTGCGCGTCATGCGGCCAACTTCAATCGGTTGCTGGCGCTTGCGGCCTGCGCGGCGACGCCATCACCCCGCGGACTTCTCGTCAGCGGTTGTCTCTGCTCTGCTCCTCCGTTGCCGGGCGGCACAGAGGTTCAAGCGCCGGGATCGGGCGCCAGAAACATGCTCCCGGGCGTACCTTTCGTCTTCTTGAAGGCGCCCTTCTGCAGCGCCTCGGTCGGCGCCTGCCATGAAACGAGTGCGTGTGGGCGGGGAGCCACGCGCCGGACGGGACCGCGCGACACGCAAGGCGATCATCAACCGGCCGGCCGATCCGTCGGTCGATCGAATGGCGAGCAACAGCATGCGAGAGTGAGCGAGCGCACGGACCAACTCGATCGAATCGATCGATCGCCACGCGCCGTGGCGGTCTTACCTCTTGGTCTGCGCGTCGCACGGAGGGTCCACGCGAGCGCAGGAGCGGCGCACGCACGCACACACAGACAGCGGCCGTCAGCGCATCCGCACACGGCTGGCCGAGCTCCTGGGCCTCGCGGCCGGCCGCACAGGCGCCGTCGAGGGAGGAACGGTCGAATGAACGCAGGGCAGCGCGCACCTGGGACCCACTTCCATAGCGTGAGATGGCCGACGGAGCGCAGCTGCCGCGTCCACTTGCGCGTGCGCAGCTCCGCCGTGGGGGCGGCGGGCGCCGCGTCCGCGCCGAGCGCCGCCTGCTGCGACCGGCGCGATGTCCGGCTCGACATGCGCGGGCTGCTGCTGGGCGTAGGCTGTTGCCGTGCTTTGGCGGCGGCGGTGGGACGACGGACCGCACGGTACCGTTCGCATTCGAAAAAGTGAACAGAATGTGGACTTTGCCGGGAGTGTAAAGTCGTTGCAGGATGAGGGGGCGCTTGCCTTTGACGCGGCGCACAGTGACGTTGGTTGGGAACATCATAGTGAAACCGAGTCGCTCGCTCCTCGCCCGCGCGCAGAAACGATGCGAACCGACGCACCCTGAAACAGCAACACCAGGGTTTTCTCACGCGTGGGTGCGTGGTGACCTGCGAAAGTTGGGTACAGTGTACCTCAGCGACGCTCCGCGCGTTGAAGGAGCCATGGACGCGCGCTCCGATGCGCTGCGCTGCTAGCGGGCAAGGGCGGCGGCACCGCCCGAATCGAAAGCGCGTTGGCGCGGGTGGGCGGGCGGAGCTCGACGGGTCGATGCTGGCGCGTTTCTTGTCTGGGCCGCGCGCTTGCTCACGGAGTTGCCGGCCGAAAGATCCCTGGCGATCGAGATGGTGCTGCTGCTGCTGATGATGCTGGGCACATCTCTGCGGATGGGAGCTCTTCCTCCTTTCTTTCTGGTTCGGGTCGGGTCGGGTCGGGTCGAGTCGAGTCGAGTCGAGGCGAGTCGCTGGTCTGCGCAGCTCCTCCTTTGTATAGCGGCGGACTACGGAGGCCGAGGAGGCCGAGGAGGCCGATCGATGGAGGAACGGCCACCATGACCGTCGAGCTGGGGAGCATGCGAATGGAGGTAATAATGCTGCATTTGTTTGTGGTGTTTCCGCGCCGCGCCGGTCGCGCTTTTGTAAATAGACATCGCTTCTTGCATCTACGTAGTACACATCCTCACTTCTCTCCACATCGACCCGCCCGCCGGCCGGCCGGACGCGTCGCCGCCCCGCGTGCTGCTCTTACTAACAACACGGCTTCTACTGGTACTGCACGCGGGGGAGGCGTCTCGCCGAGCCGGAGGCTAACACACAGGTATCTTCACGACAGGATCAGCCGCTGGTGCTCTGCCAGCAGATCCGCCAGGCGGAACAGCTGATGCAGGCGCGGCCGCACATCTTCCGCCTCGCGAAGGCTCGCCAGGACCTTCGACAGCGAGTCGAGCGTTCGGTCGGTGGCGTCGTCGTAGAAGCTCGGCACCGGGATGCCGTTGCTCGGCTGCATCAGGAACGATACCGGATTGTTGTCCACCAGGATCACCCGCGACAGATCCTGGCGCACGACGCGCAGGTCCTTCAGGAACATGCCCTTGCGCTGCGCGCACGACTCGCGGAAGAAGCGGCCGGCGAACAGCGTGCCCTTCGGATCCAGCGCGTCCAGGATCGGCTTGCCGTACGCCTCCAACCCCGCCGTGAACACATACACATCGTAATGCTGGCTCGCCTCCTCGAGGAACGCGTCGAGCCCGGGTCGCTTGTACACGACCGCGCGCTCGCCGTCGTCCATCTCGATCTCGAACGAGTCCGCGTATTCGCGCAGCTCACTTGGTCGGTACTCGCTCTGGCGGTACTCGACCTCGCTGTAGAATTTGCTGTGCACGAGGCACTCGTCCATGTCAAGCACGAGCGCTAGCCGCTCCTCGCCGGTGCTGCCGCTGACCGGGTGGACGTTCGACGTTGACGCAGGGGCTGAGCGGACGCGCTTGACCGGCGAGACGTCGTCGACCAAGCGGGAACGCGCCACATGCGGCTCCACGGGGTACTGCGCGACTGTCGCGCTCATCTCGGTGTCGTTGTGTGGTGGGGGCAACTGCGGTCGGCCGCGGGTTCAACGCGGTCGGGCTCGCGAGGCGCTCGGAAAAAGCCGAAGTGACGTCGTCCGAGAGGGATCGGCGCCGTGATTAGGAGCGCTCGACCAACACTCCCTGCACTCTCTCGCAATAGAGAAGGGCCGAGTGACGACGGGAGAAAAACGCGGCGTAGCACACTCGGCGAAAGCTGGCAGGCAGGCAGGCAGCGAGCGCGAAAGGTTGCGCGGGCTGGTGGGTGACGGCGGCGTGAGGGAGGGGAGGGAGGGGAGGGGCGTGCACGCTCGAGCCGGCAAATTCAACAATGGAGGCGTCTGCTGCCACCGCCGCCGCCGCCTCCGCCGCCGCCGCCGCTCTGTCCAAGTCGTCGAAAGAAAGGCTCGCGGGCGGCTCCGTCGCGGAGCGGGGAGCTCCGGTTGTAGTTGAAATTGGCGAGGGAGACGGCCGCCTGGGCGAAGAACAATAATCCGGGGCGGCGCTCCCCTTTTCGCTTCCTTCTTTTAGCGTAAAGCGCGGAAGGGCTAGGGATTGAACGATCAGAGTGGGCCAATCAGAGATCAGCTGGCATAAAGCGCGGCTGGCGGCCTCCCACACAACTTGGCGTTTGTAGCTCCAAACCATGTGGTTGCGAGGCTTTCGCTTGGGGAGCCGCAGCGGCCGGAAGAATCGCTCCGCCTTGGCATTTGTATCGTGACCAACACGCCAGATACGTTCGCCGGAGTACCGTAGCGCGCCGCCGGTGATGAAACCGTCCGCGCCTTCTGCTCGGTGCAGGAATTATCTCGAAGCTCAACCAAGATTTAGCGCGTGGAACGGCTGCTGCTGCTGCTGCTGCTGCTGCTGCTGCTTTGAAGGCTGGCCGCCAATACGCACAGCGCGTGCGAGCATCCCATGACGACGGAGGAGGAGGAGGAGCGGGCAAGCGGGCGGGAGGCGGAGGCGTTTTACTGGCTCCTCCAACGGTGGTCGCGGAAATTGTGCTGCTGCCGGTAAAAAGGCAGGCAAAGCAGCAGCGTGCGGGAACCAGACGGGATGACACGACGGTGCTGCCGCCGCCGCCCTGTGAAGACCTCATAGCCACGCACGGCGCGCTCCTTCCAGTTGGGGGAGTCCGCGTCTATAGCGGACGCTACCGCCCCGTGTCTTTCGCTCCTCGGACCCAAGCGGCAGTGCGATGCGTCTCTCATCGAATTACACTGGGGCGGAGTGAAGACAACGGCTCTGGCGAGAATAGTATCTCGCAGTACTACGCCTACTGTACATCTCGTGCATTTTCGAAGCTTGAGGTGACTGCTTCCGTCAGTTCACCCATGCACACACAGCACGGCGCAGTGGACGAGGTGTAGCGGTAGCTGGAGCGGTAGCTGGAGCGGCTACTGGAGCTGCTGGAGCTCGAAGAGAGAGAGAGAGAGAGAGAGAGAGAGAAGCCAGCGCGAGCGCGGGGCGGAAGTACCGTACTTTCCATCAGAGACTACGGTACGCTGCATGTGCAACGCCAAAGAACCCAACCAACTGACGCACGTCAACAACTTCGGGGTAGGTGAGCAATATCGGCTCCAACGGAGCCAATCACGTCGGAGATGTCACGTTCGCGGTGCCTTCGCTCACTGAAAGCAATAGATGCACCGGAGTTCGATTGCAACTCAGTACAATCCTCCCTCAAAACAGTAAAGCAAGAACCAGCATCGGTGAATTACACTGCATTTTCGTAAGCCAATCCTGCATGCTCGTTGCACATTTCACTCCTGCACTGTTTTAGTGGTGCAAGTACACCTCGAGTCCTCGAGTCCTCGAGTCCAGCAGCGTAAATCTACGGTAGACGCGTCATGCGTTCAGCCTGTCACGTTTAACGCGTGATTTTATGCTCCTCGTCTCGTGATTGGCGAACAAGACTCGTTTTTCGCCAATGTCATCGCGTGGAACGATCTCTCCGCCAATGAAAGCACGTGCTCCATAAAACTCACCACAACCCGCGGATCTTGGCTGCTGTTCATCGTTCTCGAGGGTAGGTTTGTTTGCGTCTGTACCGTTTTTGCCGCGTATCCAAATGTCTTGGCGAGGGTGGATTTTCCCAAGCTTGAGGGGGGCCGCCGCCTGCTGCCTGCTGCTTGCGGCTGTTGAAGATTGGACCGTGCGGCATGAAAAGGCGCTTCCCGAGGATGTGACGCCGAGCACTGCCCAGCGCGTGCTCTCGGCCTCTCGTCCTCTCGTCCTCATGATTGCATGCATGACAAGCACGTTGGACACGGCGTGATTTGAACGATGCAACCCGGGAATCGGCCACTCCCGATGCATCGAGCGGCGGCGTGCGAATGCCATCGTGGAGTGAGCGCCGCCGCGGAGACGCAGCCTGGTAGTACACGCTGCCAAGCGCGCAGTGCGACCGGTAGCCTCTCGGCAGCGAGGCAGCGCATCTCCATGATCCGAGCCACAACGGCTACTTCGGGCTCCCAAGCTGCACGAAACGTTGCCGCCAGCCAGTAGTAGTAGCAGCAGCAGCAGCAGCAGCAGCAGCAGCAGCAACACAGTCGGTCGAACGCTTCGCGCGCGCTCTTCTTTCCCGTTCGTCGTCCTCGGTTCAGCACCAGCATCGGCCACAGGCACCGTTTCTGGCGTCCGTGGCAAAAAGTTCATGAAGAAGGAGAAGGAGCCACCACGAGGCATCGCGCCTTTCCAATCGTCGTCCTTTCATAGCCTTGTATAACACATACTGTGATGAATGGAAACTGTGCAACTCTATCGCCACAGCCGATGTAATCCTGAATGACCTGTTATCAGTGATATATTTGCCGTGGTCGAGAAGTCGAAGAACGACTGCAGCAGTGCGTTTTCGCTAGTGCCGGCAGCCCAGACGCCGCCGCAGTCGATCGATCGACAGACCGACCGGTGGCGATGAGGGCCGCCAATCGACAGGCAAAAGTTCCGTTCGCCACTCCGTTCGCCACTCCGTCGATGCGTGCTTTGCGCCTGCGTGCGCCGTCATCAAGCGCACCCAAGACGCAGCAGAGGAGCGGATGGCCATTGCTTGCACTGGGCACGAGCGCTGCCTTGCCGTCTGTTGGTCGCTTCGGCTGCAGCTCCTCCGCATGCAGCTCCTTCAAGCGGACAGCAGCTTCAACATGACGGACGAACCAAGTGGATGCATGCTGCATTGCCTCCCCATCTGCACGTCGAGACCTCGCAGGGCACTCGCCCCACACCCCGACTGAGCTCGCAATGGCGCGCGACGACAGCGACAACGACAACGACAACCAGGACTTCTATTGTTCCGCGATGAAACGAGGGGATCGCGTGCGTGCGCACGCGAAGGATCGGCTCGATCGGGCTGTTCGCGGCGGCAGCGCGTCCGCGACGAGCGACCGACCAAGCACGGCCTCCGCGCTGGCGGGGCGAGCGCACTGTTCGAGCGGCGAGCCCAGAGAGCATCGCCGTTGTCGCCGGTAGGGTCAGTCGGGCCGCCGTGCGCCGGAGATGGCGACGTTCGTTCTGGTCCGCACCGATTCTTCAACTGCACGTGCGCGAGGAGCGCGTCAAGGAGCGAACTTAAAGCAAAGTGCGTCCGTCCGGGAGGACCCCTCCTAAAGTTCGTAGAACCGCCTGCTGCAAAAAGGCGCGGAATGTCGCACGCCGCACGTTAGTAAATGTTTACTGGAGCCGCTGAGGGGGTTCCGAGCGCGGCGGCCAAGAGTCACCGCTTCCTCTCTGCTGCGCGTGCGCGCCGCTCGGTGCTTGTATAGGAATAGCCGCCAGAGCCACGGCAGGCCGCGTGCTGCCCGCTGCAGTCTCGGCGAGTCGCCCAGCCACACCTCCCCCGCAGTCCCTCGCGGAGTCGTCGCCCCACCGTGAGCGAGCGCTGGCGCGGGAGGGAGGGGCGTGCGCGCGCACTTCGTCGTGAAACGGCCGGCTGGGCCGTGGTAGTGGGAGACTGCTCAGCCAATCAGAATCACGCGAGCTCGTACTTGTTCGGGCGAGTAGAGTGCCCCTCTGCTTTTCATCGACGGAGTGATGGTCGGTTCCTCCTGATTGGAAGATTCGCTGGCGCAAGGGAAAGAAGCCCGCCGGTTGCGACCGCCTCCTTATTGAGTCCAAGTAGTTCCGCGGCAGAACCGCTTGTCGCCCAAGGTCTCGAGGCGCGCCGCGGACGCCACCAAGAGAAGAAGAAGCGTCCGGCCGAGAAGCGCGACCTGTGCCTGCCTCCGGCCTTGCTCACGACCGGCGACCGTCGGACGTCCCCCACTTCCAAGTGACCCCTGCAGGAGCCCAGCGTCGCTGCGGAAAGCAGTGCAGGCGACTGCCCCGTTTGGCCCAGAAAGGCGCGGCGTCCCTTGCTGCGCGCGCTCGCGCCTCCCACTACTAGACTGAGGCGCGCGGAGACGAAGAGGAAGCTGCGATGGATCCGTCCGAGGTGACCGTGCTCGTGGTCGAGGACGACGAGTTCACGCGCATCGCGACGATCGACATCCTCAAGTCGTGCCGCTACCGCGTCGTGGCGGTCGAGAACGGTCGCCAGGCGCTCGAGGCGCTGCTGCGCGACCACGCGCGCTTCGATCTCGTGCTGTGCGACGTGATGCTGCCGGTCATGACGGGCATCGAGCTGCTGGATGAGATCCAGAAGCACAACCAGCTCTTGGGCCATATCCCGATCGTCATGACCTCGAGCAACGAGGAGATGGATGTCGTCACGTCCTGTCTAAGCAAAGGCGCCAAGGACTACCTGATCAAGCCTATCCAAGTCAACACGGCCAAGACGCTCGTGCGCCACGTCTGGCTCGGCCGGCGCCGCGAGTACACATCCAACAAGTCGATGTGGCAGGACCTCGAGGTTATCCGGACGATAGGCAAGGGCACGCACGGCACGGTTGTGCTCGCACGCCGCAAGGTCGACGGCGCCGTCGTCGCGGTCAAGCGCGTGCGCCTGACGCAGATCTCGGAGAACGGCCGCAAGCAAGCGGACAACGAGGTCATCCTGCTCAAGTCGCTGTACCACGTCAACATCGTCCGCTTCTACGACCACTTCCTCGCCGACGACGAGCTCAATATTGTGATGGAGTACTCGGACGGAGGCAACCTGCGCCAGCTCGTCAAGTTGCGCGCGCGCGAGAAGATGGGACCGTTCCCCGAGCCGGTAATCATGAGCTGGTTCGCGCAGGTCGTGCTCGCGGTCGCCTATATCCACGGCAAGAACGTGCTGCACCGCGATCTCAAGGCGCAGAACGTGTTTCTCACGCACCGCAACGTCGTTAAACTCGGGGATTTCGGCATCTCCAAGGCGCTCTCGGGCGACGAGTCTGCCCTCACGACGTGCGGCACTCCCGAGAGCATGTCGCCCGAAATCTGCCGCGGCGAGCCCTACGGCAAGAAGTCGGACATCTGGTCGCTCGGGTGCATTTTGTACGAGATGATCATGCTGCGCCGACCGTTTGAGGCGTCGACGCTCCCGGAGATCTTCACCAAGATCTGCAAGGGCGACTTCCCGCCCATCTACCCGACCTTCTCGCGCGAACTGCGTCTGTTGGTGCAGCTCATGCTCCAGCAAGACGCGTCCAAGCGGCCTTCGATCGAGGACATTTGCCGCTTTCCGTTCGTCCAGGTGCCCATTCAAGCCTTCTTGTCGGAGCACGTCGCGGAGTTTCAGGAAGCGCTCGAACTCGAAGCCAAGTTACACCAGCCGTCGCTATACGGCGGAAGCGGGGCTGGCAATGCGCACCCGTCGTCTGCTTCGCCCACTCAGCGACGTCGCAACCCATACGAAGGCGCGACTGGACCACATGGCAGTGGACCAGCCAGCAACGACGGGCTTTCCGGCAGCGACGCTGATCGCGGCTCACCCATGTCGAGTCGGAGCGATGGCTCGAGCAATGCTGGGATGAACTTTTCTTCGGACCGTGGCAACTACAACGCGTCCTTGCGCAGCTCCGCCATTGCGTCCGTGACGATCGGGCTGGCGCCAGAGCCTGCTCCTGGGTTGCGACAGCAGAGCAGCGGTGAGTTTGGCAGACTCGCGAGTGGTGAACTGGGCGAAGAACCAGCCGACCCGCTGGGCGACACGTTCGCAGACGAGTTGCGGTCGCAGATCAAGGTATCGGACGTGCGCGTCGGGCTATTCACGACATACTCGGCGTGCATTTCGGCCAGCGAGTTGGCGGAAGCGCTCAAGGACAAATTTGCCAAGACAGCCGAGCAGGCGACTGAGATCGTGTCGACCTACTTGGAGAACGGTGTGTTGAACCTCGTGTATGCCGATAACCCAGTCAAGCCAAACCTATCGTCGAGCTCGACGTACTTGCGGTTCCAAGTGGACGAGCTCTTCGTGCCGCTGAACATGAAGTACATCTGCAACGAGGCGGAGCAGCTCGGGCCGATGGAGGCGTGTCTGAAAGTGCGTGAGAAGATCGCGGAGCTCCAAGTGCACGAAGCGTTCCCGCGCGGGTTCTGCACAGGCTTCCCATCGTCGAGTCGCTCTCACGGCAGCACCTTGTCGAGCAGCTTCCGCTCGTTGAGCGAGCTCGAGCAGAGCTCTAGCACCATTGGCGAAGATTTGTTCGACTCGCCGGTATGCCGACAGTACCGCCGGTTCCTGAAGCTTGTCGCGCGGCTGCAGAAGGTGGACATCGGCAGCTTGCCCAAGCACGAGCGCCAGCCCTTCTTTATCAACATGTACAACACCATGGTGCTTCACGGACTCATCGAGTTCGGCTCGCCACAGAATCCCGGCCAGTACAAGGCGTTCGAGAAGGACGTGGCGTACTCGATCGGTATGTCCACACGCTTTGCTATATGTTTTGGAGGGTGGAGCGGAGCGCTGACTTGTCGCTTCCTCATTGCATTGAATCCGCAGGAGGGTACGACTTCACGCTAGGCGACATCAAGCACGGCATTCTGCGGTGCAACCGCAAGCCCCCGTCCAACTACTGGGAGCGGCAGCTGCAGGCGCAGGATCCGAAGCTGCACTTCCGCCTGCACATTCGAGACCCCCGGTCGTTGCTTGTACTGTTCGACTGTGCGGAACCCGTGCCTTCTCCCGAGGAAGCGCCTATCCTGAAGCCTGGCCGCACCGACACGGAGCTGGAGGAGCAGGTGGAGAAGTACTGCGCGCGCCATGTGCAGATTGACGAGAAGAATGGAGAAGTGACGCTGCCGCGGCTGCTGCGCGTCTTCCGCGACGACTTCGGCGCATCCGAGGCGGAGATGGTCTCGTGGCTGTCGCAGTACATCCCGAACGCGCCGCCCAGCCTTGTCAACTATCGCGTGAAGTTTCTCTCCGGTGTCTCGGCATGAGTGTACTTGCGGGAGGGTCGAGGGCCTGATGTTCGTGTAGCTGTGTGCGTGAAGAGCGGGTGCTTGGCGGAGCCGATGCGTCGCGAAGGTGCTGGCGTGTTGGGTCACATGTCGGAGAGCTGAGCAAGCCGTGCGTCCCCAGTCGCTGCGACTTGTCCAGCCAGTCGGTCGGCGGGCGAGAGTAGGAAGAGATACGTTATGGCACAGCCGGAGCGCAGCGGATCGTCAAGCGGCGGGCGCTGCTCGACCGACGCGCGCGTCCCGAACGAAGGAACGCGCGGAGGACAAGCCACTCGGCCGCACAGGCGGTCAGCGCAGGTGAGCGGACGGACGGACGGGCGGACGGATTGATGTAGAGCATGATGCGAGCGGCCGGACGAAACCAGTCGCGGTTTCGGTGTGGTAGCTAATGCGCTCTATGGGCACAAGAGGAACAAGATGGACAAGACCTCGGCGCGTTTGTCTTGTGATCTCTGGCGTTACTAACGCGCGCATGGGGCGCTTCTGTCTAGCAGCCGGCAGCGCCGAGGAGCTCTCAATGCGCAAGCGTCATGACGGTCGATGACGACGAAAGCAACGCCAGCGAGTGAGGCACGAACGCCGTGCGCGGCGGGGAAAAGCATCACATTCAGCGGGCAGGAAAAGGAGCTGCAGACTCACGGGGGAGAGAAGGAGGAAGGGAGGAAGGGAAGAGTGAACGATCTGCTCGGGCCGTGGCGCGCAACGTCGTCGGTCCACGCGGGTCGGTCCATGGAGGCGCGGCCGGGGTGTGCTCTATAGAATGGTGCACTTGAAGCCCGACTTCTTGGGCGGCTTGGGTGTCGGCGCGGGGCGCTCGACGCGTGCGGGGCGCTCCGCCTTCCGGATCTCGCGTACCACTTGGTAGAAGCACTCCTCGTTCAATATCTGCCACCGAGCCGAGCGTTAGTGCCGCCACACACGCATGCAAGGACAGCCAGCCAATCGCACGTCACTCGACACGCACTCTCTCTTTCGCGCTCGTCTCCATGAACGCGCAGCCCCATCGGCGCGCGAGCTCCTTGCCCTCGGCTGTCGACACCTGCCGTTGGCTCTCCAGATCGCACTTGTTGCCGACCAGCACACTGCCAACCAAGCACGCGACGCATCATCGATCGGTCCGTGAGTGAGCGACCAGAGCAGACCAATCCGCTCGCCGCGCGGCACGAGGCGACGCACATCGGCACGCTGTCGACGTCCTTGGCGCGGAGGATCTTGTCCTTGAACGCGGAAATGTCGTCGAACGAACTGCGGCTCGTGACGCTGTAGACAAGCAGGAAGCCCTTGCCCTCGCGCATCCACTGTGCCGCGCCGCGCCGCGCCGCGTAGCGTCAGTACGGCGGACCGATCACACCTGCCACTCAGCCGAGCTGCAGAACGCGCCAAAGCGCACCTGGTCCTGCATCGACGTGTACTCCTCCTGGCCAGCCGTATCGAGGATGTCCAGCAGCGCCTGCGAGTTGTCGATCGTCGTCTGCTTGCGGTAGCTGTCCTCTGTTACATGTGGGGTCCCGTTACAGTCACTCGTAAGCCACTGGGTCTTCGCTCCAGCCTCTTATCTAGCGAGCAAGCAAGCGAGCTACGCGCCATACCGATGGTCGGGTCGTAGTCCTCAAGGAAGTTGTCCGTCACCAGGCGGATCGTCAGCGCGGATTTACCAACACCGCCGCTGCCTAGCACCACCTGCGCCCACCACCAGCGCAGCATCGCCGCGTCAGCGTCACTTGCGCGCGCACGAGTATCGTTGCCACCGCGCTCGAGAGCGGCTACTGCTGTTGCTACGTACCAGTTTGTACTCTCGGTTC
Source organism: Phytopythium kandeliae (assembly GCA_023338135.1). Taxonomy (NCBI): domain Eukaryota; phylum Oomycota; class Peronosporomycetes; order Pythiales; family Pythiaceae; genus Phytopythium; species Phytopythium kandeliae. The sequence continues at coordinate 8,665 of JAADYC010000216.1, read as the reverse complement.
TCGCTCATGGTCGCGCGTTAGGGATGGGAACGCCGCCGCGGGGAGAAGGAAGAGGCACCGAGGGCCGCAGCACCGCCCGCCGGAGCCGACGAGGGGGTCTGGGAGGGCAGGCAGGGAGGCGGACGCTCGGCGCGGCGCAGGCGTCGGGCGTCGGGCGTCGGACGACTGAGGAAGGAACGAAGCCGCTGCTCTCGCGCGAAGGAAAGTGGCCGTCGGTGCGGGCGGGAAGGAGAGGGGGAGGCGAGAAAAAGAGAACAAGCGTATGTCGGCAGACGATTGGCTAGAATTAAGTTTGACGCTCGCAATTGGTCGTTATTGCGTCCGTGCCTTGTCTGACTACTTTCGGGTTTTCGAGCAGTGACTTTCGTCAGGACGCTACATTGGTCAAAATGTGTTCTCCGCTCGACCAATGGACAGATGTTTCCTCCGCCTATCTACACCAGTTAAATGTTCGAATAATGACGACGGATAGATGTTGCTACATCTCCCACATTCACTCACGCAACAGTGTACCCCTCGGAAGCACAGTGTAACCCAACCCATTCCAGCAGGCGCGCGACGGCGACGGCGGACACCATGCGCGCACCGTGGAGAGCGAGCGCCGGCGCGCTCGTGCTTGCCGCAAGCCTCGCCGCCCCGCTCGCCGCGCTCGCCGTGTACATCGTCCCGCACACGCCATTCTCGCTCGCCATGGCACGTACGTCGCCGTGACCCGCGCGCTCATCGCGGCGGCGGAGTCTCGCAGCACAGGCGCTGGCGTTCTCAGACCGCTTGATGCGCATGCCACAACGACAGTCTTCCCGCTCGGGGTCTACGCGCTGATATCGCTGCTGGAGCTGGTTATCTTCGGGAGGGACACCGGCGCGCCGCAGCCTCGGCGACGGCCACCTCCACCTCCGCCTCGAGGGAACATCCTGCGCATCAGTCGCTCCATCTACGAGCAACTCGACGGCGAAATCCTGCAGCTCCTATTGAGCAATCGCGACTTTGACAGCAACGGTGCGCTGTGCTGGTCGTGGCGCGGGCCGTTGAGTTCGTGTGTGAGCTGACGCGCGGCGCCGCGCAGACTACGAGCGGTTGATGCGGCTCGAGGAAATGAATGCGCGCAAGAAGGAGGGGGCGTCGCAGCAACAGATCGATCGACTGCCCATTATCTCGGTCAGGTCGGTACTCTCTCGCGTGCCTCTCTCTCGGAGGTGCAGCAGGCCACGGTGCGAGAAACTCATGCTTGTTGTCTCTGCGCTCGGACAGCGCGAGCATGCTGCGCTCGCCCGAGGCGTCGACCTGCGCCGTGTGTCTGTCGGACTTGGAGCTCGACGAGCCAGTACGCATGATGCGCTGTTTCCACCACTTCCACCCGGTGTGCATCGACACGTGGCTGCGCAGCAAGGGCGAGTGCCCGATCTGCAAGTTCCCGGCCTTCGACGGCGGCTCCTGATGATAGCCCAGCGGTCTCGGTTCTGCCTCTGCCTGATTCGGCTCCAAACGGAAGCGAGCGACTCCATCGTGACAACTCGAGACAACCAGTTTGATTGTACCGATATTCTACCGTCAGAGTCGGTATCGAGCGGCATCGCTCTCCATCAAAGCCATCGATCCCAATATGTGGTGCAATGTACCGTCTTTTCCGTCCGGGTACCGCCTCCGCCCTGCAGCGCCTCGTTCTCTTCCGCGAAGCCTCAAACCGCCGCACCAAACGGCAAGGCAAGCGCGGCGAACCACCGGTGGAAGCGGCGGCAGTGGCGGCGGCAGCGGCAGCGGCAGCGGCAGCGACAGCGAAAGCAGCGTCTCAGCGCCAAGCAACAGCAACATGGGGCTCGCGCCGGAGGAGTACTCGGTAGAGGAGCTTCGGCGGCTGCTGCGCCACGCCAAGGCGACGCAGGTGAGCATCCAGGCGGCCGCGCTCTGGATGCTGGATCGGCGCTCGGCAATCGAGGACATGGGCCGCGACTGGGTCGCGCTGCTGCGCGACGAGCCGGACCCGGCGCAGCAGGTCGTGTATCTGTACGTCGCGAACGACGCGCTGCAGGTCGGCGTGCGCAAGTACGGGCGTGGCGTGGCGCTCGCCTTCGCGCCGCACCTGATCGAGGCGGCCGAGTTCGTCATGCGCATGGGCGAGGAGAAGGTCAAGCGCTGCCTCATGAAGGTTGTCGGCGTCTGGGCCGAGCGGCGCGTCGTGCCGCTTCCCCAGCTCGAGCAGCTGCAGCGCGTCTGCGCCGGAAAGACCGCCTTGTACGTGCGCGCGTCTAGCTGGCGGGCCAATTCATCCGTCGAGGCGCTCCTCGGTCGGTCTAACGCTGACTGGTGGCGTGTCGGCGACAGGGAGCCAGAGCCAGAGGTGGCGGCTGTCGACGGCGCCCCCGCGGTAGACGCGAGCGGAAGCGACGCGGCATCGAGAGAGGCGCTGCTGCGCGACATGCTGAGCGAGCAGTCGGTCGAGCGCGTGCTCGACGACGTGCCCGAAGCGGCCGAGTCGGCGGCGACCACGGGGCTGGCCGAGCGGCTGCAGGACCTCGTGAGCGCTACGATCAGCGCCGACCTGCTCAGCGACCGCATGTTCCAGCTCGAGTCGAGCCTCTCGACGTTCCACCAGGCCTGCGAGGCGTACAGCGCCTACGCCGGCGACGACGCCGAGGACGCGAGCGCCGCGGCCGCGATGGACAGCTCGGACGACCTGGCGCTCCCTCGCACGGGAGCCATCGACTGGAGCATGCTGGACCAGCAGGCGTTTGACCTGGACGTGGACCGCAGCCGCGATCACGTGCAGCAGTACCGAGCGAACCTGGAGGAGCAGAGCGCCAAGCGCGAGGCGCTACTGGCGCACCTGCGGGACGTGCGCCGCATGGACCTCTTTGGCGAGGCCAGCATGCCTAGCGAGGACGCGATGGACGCGCAGTGCCGCGCGCTCGAGCGACTCTTCGTCGTGAGCTGCGAGGCAGACGTGCTGCACAAGCAGCGGCTCGAGGAGCAGCGCGCGGCGTACATGGCGGCCGCTGCACCGCAGACTGTGTTTGGCGCTAACTACAACAGTGGCGGTGACCGCTACAGCTCGTCCTACTACGGCGGCAGGGAGGGCAAGAGCCCTCGCGGCAGCGACGGCAGCTACCGGCCGCCTCCTGGACGCGGCGGCGCGCCGCCGTTGGCGCCGCCAGCCCCGCTGGTGCGTCGCCACAGCAGCAGCAGCAGCGGCGGCGGCGGTGGCGGCGGCGGCGATGGCTTCGACACGCGCGAGTACGGCCGCTACGCGCGCGAGCATGACCGCGAGCAGTCGCCAAAGCGCGCCAAGCTCGTGCACTCGCACAGCCTGGAGCCTCAGAACCCGCAGTGGAAGCGTGACGTGCCTTCGCCGCGCTTCGGCGGCGACCGGTACTACGACCGGATCGACCGCCGAGGCGCCGCCGCCTCCTTCGCGGCCGTCGAGGAGCAGGCGCGGGCCTACGGTGGCGGTGGTGGCGGCGGTGGCGGCGGTGGCGGCGGTGGCGGCGGTGGCGCGCCGCCCTCGCGCTACGGCCATCACCAGTACGACCCGCCGCCGCGCGGCCGCAGCCCGCCCCGGTATCACCAGTCTAGGGAGTACAGCGGTCCTCCGCGGGAAGGCGGCGGCCGCGAGCGCCGCAACCGGTGGGACTCGATGCCGAGCGACCTTGAGCGCCGGTGGTAGCGGCGTTGGCCGTCGCCCCGCCGCCGCGTCGGTCCGTCGTAAGCTTAGCCAGCGGTCGCGCATGTTCCCGCCGAGCGGCGCGGCTGCCTTGCCGACGTGCACCTCGCAATAGGATCTTCTACAACTCGACGATCTCTCCTTCGACCTGGATCAGGTGCTGCGGCGGCGCCGGCAGCGCCTCGCGCACCGGCAGCGACCGCGCCATCGGCGGCAGCGGCTCGCGCTTCGCTGGCCGCGGCGGGAAGCTCGCGCTCCCGCCCGCCCCCGCCTTGGCCCCGCAGTCTGTGAAGCCCGTGGCCGGCGGCAGAGCCAGCGGCGGCGGCGGCGGCGGCGGCGGCGATGGCCGAGCTGTCCGCTGTGGCGACGCGCTGGAGGCACCCACGGTCTCTCCGCCTGGCGCCGCGTCCGCGCCACGCGTCGCGACCTGCGGGTCCGGCGCCGCCCCTTTCTCCTCCTCGAGATCCGCAGGCGTGGCGGCCTGCCGCTCCTCGACCGGCCGCGACGCCGCCGCGCGCGGGCTGGCGAGCCGGTGGCGAGGCGACTTGACGAGCTCCTTGCCGAGCGCGAGGAGCCGCCCGACCGGCGCGTCGGTCGCCGGTGGCGCCTGCCGCTGGCCGAACAAGCCCATGACGGAGCTCGAGATGGACGACGCGAGCCGCGTCACGTGGAAGTTGGTCGCCTCGCCGACCGACGGGGACGCGAAGTACGTGTGGCAGGCGCCGCAGCGCAGCCCCGCCGTCGCGGGCGGCACGAGGCACTCGAGCAGGCAGCCGGGGCACTTGACGTGGATGCTCACGCCCATGTCGCGCGCCAGGAAGTTGGTGCTGTCGCGCAGGTCCGTGCCGAGCCGCTCGAGCGCCGACCGGAGCGCCGCGTCGCACTGCACGCACGCCGCGTTGCCGCCGTCGTTGAGGAAGCCGCAGCGCGGACACAGGATCTGCGACGGCGCCGCGCTCGTCACGCGCGCGTAGAACGGCAGCCGGCACTCGCAGCACGCCCGCACGCCCTTGCCGTTCACCGTCGCGCTGGTAGGGAGCAGCGCCAGCAGGCGACCGGACGGACGGACGGACGGTCAGTCAGTCGCGAGCAAGAAGGAGAGGGAGCGACCGCCGTCGCCGCGGGAAGGCTCGCGTACCAGCTCCCGCACTTCCATGACCCGTCGGCCTGCACCTCGTGCGCCGTCGCGGCCATCTTCGCGCTGCGTGCGTTGCGGTCGGCAGTCTCACCGGGTTACACGGGCGTCGGCAGCGCGCACGGCGCCGAGCGCGCGACCTACCCGCACATCTCGCACGTCTCGGCCTCCGACGCGTTCAGGAACGTGCTGTTGCCGGCCACCAGTCGCGAGCGACGCGCGGTGAGTAGGCGCGCGCATGGTGACACGCTCTCGCGGAGACACACGCACCAAGTGGAGCACGCGACGCGGAGGTCCTTGGCGCCCGGGAGCGTCTTGAGGCTGCGCATTCGCGTCGAAGGAGCGCGCGCAGAGCACGCCGCGGCGGCGCGCATGTCAGCACGGCGGGGCTGTGGAGCGGGACGTACCACGTCGGGCGGACCGCAGATCCCCCTGACGACTCACCGGCCGGGCACAGAGCGCGCAGGCGCCTCCATCGCGGCCGCCGCCGCCGCGGGAGTCGTCGCCATCGCTCGCTCGCCCGCTCGCCCGCTCGTCTCGTCCGCTGGCTGGAATGTTCTCGGTGATCTGAGAAAACGGAAAAGGCTATTATGCAGGCCCATGCGGTTCCGTAGGCTAATGACACTTTTTTTCAGCATCGCGCTTGAGTGACTGTAGCCATTCCAGGAGCTCGCTGGTTCCGATGGTCGTCCGTGGCACCCTTGGCTTAGGTGCATGCATGCCTTGCGAATCCCTTGCGCCGCACCTCCCCTCCCTGTCTGCCTGCGCGCCTGCCTGCATGACGTCGCCTGGACACGCGCGACCGGCGTCGCGCCGTCCTCGTCTCCACGGGTCTCCCCGTCTTCCCGTTGAGGCGGCGGCGGCGTCCCGGTCGGGCGTAGGTCGCGGCGGCAAATAGAGAGCCGCCGGTCGGAGGCTCCGAAGAGTCGGCCGGGCACTTCTGGAGATCTCGCCGAGAGCCGCCGCCGCAGTTGCAACAGGCCGTGGCGCCTCCGTGGAGCGGCATGCCGCCCAAGAAGCAGCCATCCAAGCTGCCGAGCCAGGGGTCGCTCGTCGCCCCCGCGGCGCCGCCCTCCACGCGGCAGGTTCGCTCGCCTGCATGGCTGCGTGCCTCAAGGATCCTGCCCGCGCCGATGCCTATGGCGATGCCTATGGCGATGGTGATGTCAATGCAGATACTGACGCTAATGTTGCAGCCGCTGCCGCCGCCCGTACTGCCAGACAGCGAGGCGGTCGCTCCGCTATGGCTGCCGGCTGTCCCTCCGGCCGCCGTCTTCCCCGAGTGGCCAGCGAGCGACGCCTTCGGTGCGCCTGCTGCGCCTTGGACGGCGACTCCGCCTGCACCTGGCCGGCCAGCGCCTCGACGCGGCGCTAACGCCTCGCTCTGCCTCTGTGGCAGCGCCGGAGCACTGGCACTCGGCCGACGCGCCGTTCGAGGACCCACTGCCGCTGAGCGAGCTGCCGCTGCCCTTGGAGGTCTCACCTCTCTCTCTCTCTCTCTCTCTCTCTCTCTCTCTCTCTCTCTCTCGTCACCGACCGCAGTGCTGACGCCTCGTGGCCCGCTCGCCGCTGCAGACGCGCGCTGAGCGCGAGCCGATCCAATGGAAGCGGCCGTGCGAGTTCCTGCCGCCGATCGCCGACCCGCCGCCGGCGCCGCCGCCGCCGCTCCCGGCGGTGCACGCGGACGCCAAGCACGCCAAGAAGGCGGCGGCGGTGCCGGCCAAGAAGCCCGAGGCGGACAAGAAGGCGTCGGGCTCAGCGGCCGCCGCGCCGCCGCCCGCGCCGCCGAGATACGCGCACGTACGTCCGCTCGCCGGTCCCCGCCGCCGGGACAAGTAGGCGCTCGCTCACGCGCGGGTCGGCGCGGCCGCGTGCCCCTCGCTGCAGGTGGTCTGCTGGGACGACGGGCCGTCCCCGGCGGCTGCGGACGCGCCGCTCGGGCCGCCGCGCATCCCGCGGGACTTCCGGCGGCTCTGGAGCGCCGAGCAGCTCGCGGCGCTCGCGCGGTGGCGGCGCGAGGAGGCGCGCGTGGAGCGCGAGACGCGCCGGCGCGAGCGCGCGCTCATGGCGTTCGAGGACGCGATCGCGTACATTGTGAACGAGCGGCCGCGCGGGCTGCTCGAGGACGCGGACGTGGACGCCGAGGACCTCGTGGACGACGGGGACGCGGACGCGGACGCGGACGAGGACAGCGAGGGGGACGGCGGCGGCGGCGACGCGTCCCCGTGGGGCGTGCTCCCGCCGGCGCCCATGCGCGTGGCGCCCAACGCGGCGCCCAAGCCCGAGGCGCCGGCGGGGCCGGTCGTGCACGCCGCCATGGCGTCCTACTTCCGGCTCGTCGAGCAGCTCTTCCGCGCCTGGGGGCTCGGCGCCAGCGGCCGTGGCGGCCCCAGCGGCGGCAACGGCTCTCGCTCCTCCTCCTCCTCCTCCTCCTCCTCCTCCTCCTCGCCATCCTCGCCACCGTCGGCGGCGGCGGCGCGGCCGTTCCTGTGGCAGGCCATCCACCCGCAGGACGCGCGCGGGCGACCAGTGTACAACCCCGGCGGCAAGTACAGCGTCAAGCTGTTCGTGCTCGGCGCGTGGCGGCGCGTGGACGTGGACGACCGGCTGCCCGTGGACGCGCGCGGAGGCGTGGCGTACGCGTCCAGCGCGCTGGCGAGCGAGCTCTGGCCCGCGCTGCTGACCAAGGCGCTGCTCAAGGCGCTGCGGTGGCTGCGCGTCCCGCTCTCGCCCGACGAGCGCGGCCGGGCGCTCGACGGCGCGAGCCAAGCGCCCGCGGCCGCGTGCGCCACGCGCGTCGCGGCGCAGACGCTGCTGCTGCTCACGGGCTGCAAGGTCTCTCGCTGGGCGCCAGCCGCCGCCCGGGACGCCGCCGCCCGGGACGCCGCCGACGGTGGCGCGGACAGCGCGTACCGCTCGCTCCTGGCGTTCGTGCCTCGCCAGCGTCCGCGCCAGGCGATAGACGCCGGCGACGAGCTCGCGGACGCCGACGGCGGCGCGAGGCGGGACGCCGAGGCCGTGGCGCCCGAGGGCGAGGCCGGGGACGGCCAGGAGCGCGACGCGCCGGGCGAGGAGGGCCCGCGCGAGGCACGGCCCGCGCGGCCGCGCGCGTTCTTGTGCTGCGCCGACGCCGACGCCGACGCCGACGCCGACGCCGACGCCAACACCGACGCCAACACCGACGCGGACGCCAACACCGACGCGGAGGCAGGGCCGTCCCCATTTCCATCCCCGTCCCCATTCCCGTCGCCGTCCCCATTTCCGTCCCCGTCGCCGTCGCCGTCCCCGTCGTGTGGGCTGCGCTTCGGCGAGGCAGCGGCGGTGGCGGACGTCGTCGGGGACGCGAGCGGCGCGACCTTCAAGCTCGAGCGCCACGGCGAGTTGCTCGGCGTGGCGGAGGAGGCCGCGAGCGCCGGCGCGGCCGTGCTGCTGCTCGCGCACCCGCCGCCGGAGGGTCCCGCGGCGAGCGTCGCGCACTTGTGGCTCCATGGGGACGCGGCGGGCGCGGGCGAGCCCAGCGCGCGCGCCGAGCCGTTCGAGAACCCGCCGACGCAGTTCGCGCTCGTGCGGCTCCCGCCCGGGGGAGTGCGCGCGAGTGGGGACGCCGACGAGGGGCGGGACCGGGACGAAGGGCGGGACCGGGACGAGGACCGGGACGAGGACAACGACAACGACGAGGCTGCGGATGGGGACGCCGAGCGTCCGCGCATCGTCGCGACGCTGACCTGCGTCCCGGCCGGGGATTCCGCCGCGGGGACGCCGGCGGACCAAGTCGCGAGGCTCCTGCGGCTCGACCCGCGAGGCAGCGCCGTGCTGGTCGAGGAGCCCGTGGAGCCGCTGGTCCGTCCCGGAGACGACGGCGATCGGGACGG